>ML809667.1:81305-111093 GCA_009831015.1 Picea engelmannii | reverse complement strand
ATGCCCTTTTGACTTTCATCTCCAAGAATGGCCTTCAGATTTTGATTTGGTAATTCATAACCAACTTATTGAAGAAGGATTCAAATCATTCAAACCCAAAAATTCTTGATCTGGGCGAAAATTTGGCTATTCTGGCCTTGACATCTTTCAACAGCTAACCTACCCGAAAATCTGCTCCTTAGCTGCTGAAAGTAGCCACTTTCCACAGCTAACCAGTCAAAAATTCTGCCTTCTGCGTTGTTGAAAGTGGGCAGATTTTCAAAATCGAATTTCTCGGTCACAAAAAGTCCGTTTTGCATGTTTAAATAGTTGATCGACATCTACAAATCCTGAACTTTCCAATGGTTCTTTCAGATCTGCATTTGGAGCTCGGGAAGATATCTAAAATTTCCCTACAAGATTAGGCATCTTTCCATCAAAAATGCCGGTGCGTTTTTGAGTGCTAACACGTGTAGTGCCCAATTTTTACATATCACAAGCCTTTCATTGTGCACCATGCATTTTTAGTGCACCCACCTGTGCACACTCATTTTTATGCAAATCAATTTCCTCTTGAATTCCACTGCAGAAATTGGGGCTTTTGCTTAACTTTTTACCAATTTCTACCATAGACATTCTGCTACTCGAAATTTGGCCACTTCAAAATCAATCCTCTGTGACAATTCACTTCAATTCAACTTGCTCGGCCTATCCAGGATTAGTGTTGAAAACCGAAGCTATGATACCATATTGTAATGTCCTCAACCACCCAAGCCGGGCCACGATACATGAGAGAACACTTTCGTTCTCTCTGCGGAACATACTTTAACATACCTAACATCCAACTGAGCTATGCCACACAAATTTTTCGAACTGCATGCTATTAAAATATATATTCAGAGCTCTTGCGGAAACATATATATAAAACGTAAATAGACAAGTACATTATGTAAATGCACAGATTCTTACCGAAATAACAGTAAACATATACATGCAACATATACAGGAAATACCCATAAATATACAGACAATTATAAACACGCATAAGATAAACCCATAAAACTGAGCACGTAAATAATAATGCAACATGTAAATTTATCACACAATTGGCACTTATCTTGGTAAGAATATCACCAACTGCATGCAGACCTTCCACGAACCTCCCAGTGTTAGACCACACTGCTCATCACTCTCAACAGTGGGTCACCCCCAAGTTGGGACTAAACTCCACCCAAGTAAAGGGATTCCTAACCGGTCTAATGGATCATAGACAACAGGAAAGACTACGTCACAGGTGCCAAATCAAACTAACAACCTACAATCCCTCATTCCCCACATGCCTTTCCTACCCCAGGAAGTGTGCCCCTTCTATGCTCAATAGTCCTTCGGCTGCTCCACTTCCTTTCCGGGCTTCAGCAATAGGCCAGACATGAAGTCTCAGAGCCATGTAGTTGTAGTTTAACACCTTCAAGAAATCAATTCCCAATAATTCTCTCACCCAGAGATAAATTTCTCATGGTCCTGACAACCTGCCTCTTCAATATCCCACGGGCCTGGCAACCCGCTTCTTCAGTGCAGCTCCCAAGCTAGCCGACTACACAAATGGTTATGGTTATGCATACAAGTTTTGGTACAGTGATAGGAAGGTATGAAGGATAACTGACTACGTGAGTGAAATGATCATCGAATCATGGCTGAATGATGGAAGGAATGATGGAAAACATGATGGAAGAGCCCCCAAAATGAACTAAGTCCCAACAATATGTATGCATGTTCCCAACTTGACACTTGTCATGTTGGTAGCTGCTTTGGCCCACTTGTCCCCAACTTTAGAACTTAGGATAAAATAATTATCCATACTTTATGTTTTAAGAAATATTAATATAATATTCCTTTTTGGCTTAAGCTCCCTAGCTTGGCCATTTTCCTTAACTTTTAACCCCTCCCTTTCCCTAACTAGTGGAGTTTAGTCCCCCATACTCCTTTATCGTGGTCGGTCTGTGCACAACGATGTATTTTATATTAGTGCTGAGACATAGACAAAAATAGGCACACTGGCCTTTAACATCTAGGATCTCTGGCCTAATAATCACAAAAAATTCTCACCAACCTATAAAACATAGCATATATACAAAGGCTCCCTGGCCTAAAAATCGCGCGCACTTAAGTTGTTGTGTGTAGTATCCTGAAATGTGCACACTTACTTATTTTACTGCGCAGTACATGTGCACACTATGCCATGAAAGGTACATACAAAAATGATATCAAATAGCTCACCAACTTAAGTACATTTTCATTTACATTTACAATTAGGTTTGGCCTAGGGATATTACAATCCACTCCCCTTATTTGTGCATTGTCCTCAGTGTATTATGTAAACACATACAACAAAATTTTCAAAAATCCTCAAAAATATGTGGGTATTCTGCCCACATTTCATCCTCATGCTCCCAAGTAGCGTCCTCAGGACCGTACCAGGTCCATTGGACCTTTACAAGCTCTATGGCTCGATTCCAGAGCTGTTTGATTTTCCGGTCCAGAATGCGTACCTGATGCACTTGAAAAACACCCTCTTGCTCCACTTGAATCACATTCCAATCAATAACATGATTAGTATCAGGTATATATTTCTTGAGCAATGATACATGGAATACATTATGAAAATACATAGATGCAAGCAATGCAATCATATAATCCACTGGACCAATCCTCTCTAGGATTTCAAATGGCCCACAATAGTGAGTTGTTAACTTTGAACAATTTCCCAACTTCAAGGAACTTATGTTGTCTTTCACTTTCAAAAATACATGGTCTCCCACTTTAAATTCCCTGTGATTTCTTCCCTTATCATCATATCTTTTCTGCCTGTCTTGGGCAACCTTAAAATTTTTCTTTATTTTTATCATTTTCTCCTCCATTTCCTTGAGAAAATCTAGCCCAACCACTGCTCTATCTGTTGGGTTATCCCAACTTACTGGTGTGTTGCACTTTCTCCCATAAAGTGTCTCAAATGGGCTCATCTTCAGTGATGCATGGTATCCATTCTTATAAGCAAACTCTACCAAGTGTAGATAGTCTTCCCATTTTGGTGGTTTATCCATCACATACATCCTCAACATATCCTTAATCACTTGATTCACCCTCTCTGTTTGCCCATCTGATTCAGGATGATAAGATGTACTAAAATTCAAATTTGTTCCAAATCAATTAAATAATCCTTTCCAAAATTTTGAGGTAAATTTTGGATCTTTTTCAGACATAGTTGTCTTGGGTATGCCATGTAATCTAGCAGTTTCTATCATATAAACATCAACAATGGTGGTTGCATTGTGAGTGAGCTTAACTAGAATAAAATGGGCAGCTTTAGTCAGCTTATCCACCACTACCATGGTAGAATCATGTTGCTTGTTTGTTCTGGGTAGTTTGGTGATGAAATCCATTGTTACAACTTCCCATCTCCACTCAGGAATGGGTAATGGTTGTAGCAAACCAGCTGGGTATTTATGCTCAACCTTTACCTTTTGACATTCCAACCATTTGGCAATAAAATCAACAACTTCTTTCTTCATGCCTGGCCAATAATATTGGCCCTTGACAGCTGCAATAGTTTTCTGATAACCTGGGTGCCCAACATAAGGTACATTATGCATTTCCCTCAATATCAAATTTTTCAATTCCTGAGAATTTGGTACATAAATTATGCCCCTGTACATGAGAATTTCATCATTATCTAGCTTGTATTCTTCAATTTTCTATTGCAAATTACCTTGCTGTAATTTTTCCTCTAATTCCTTGTATTGCAATTATGATTTGGCAGCCTCTATAATTCTGTGTTTCAAATCTGATTGATACATGCTAATGGTTGTAGCATGCAAATCATGTACTTTTCGGCTGAGTGCATCAACCACTTTGTTCTCTTTCCCCTTAATATGCTTTATATCAAATTCACATTCACTTAGAAATTCTAACCATCTGCTTTGTCTAGTATTTAGAGTTGGTTGATCAAATAAATATTTCAGACAATTATGGTATGTTCTTAGCCCAAACCTTTTCCCCATGAGGTAGTGTCTCCATTTCCTCAAGGCATGCACTATGGATTCCAACACCAAATCATGAGTGGCATAGTGTATTCCATGCTCCTTCAAATTCCTTGATTCATAACATATAACAAACCCATTTTGACTAAGGGCTCCACCAAGTCCTTCTTTACATGCATCTTTGCATACAATGAAGTCTTCATTTGGGTCTGCAATCCTTAGTATTGGAGCACTTTTCAATAATTGTTTCAAGTGTTGGAAAATATTTTCACAATCCAATGTCCACTGAAACTTCACACCCTTTCTTTGCAAGTAACTGATTGGGTGTGCAATCTTTGAAAATCCTTCAATAAATCTCCTATAGTAGCCTGCAAGGCCCATGAATGATCTGACCTCTGTCACATTCTTTGGCACTGACCATTCTCTAATGGCTTATATCTTCTTCGGATCCACTGTTATCCCATCCTTTGAAATGATATGTCCCAAATAATGAATTTGATTTTGATAAAATGAGCACTTTCTCAATTTGGCATACAACTGATGCTCCCTTAACGCTTGCAACAACTTCTTCAAATGTTGCTCCTGGTCTTGCTCTGACTTAGAATATATAAGAATGTTATCTAGAAAGATAATGACAAACTTTTCTAAATATTCTTGGAAAACACCATTCATTAAGCACATGAAAACAACTGGTGGATTTGACAACCCAAATGGCACCATTGTGAACTCATAATGACCATACCTTGTCCTGAAGGTGGTCTTGTTGATATATTCCTCCTTAATCCTTACCTGATGGTAACCAGACCTAAGATCAATCTTTGAAAATATCTTTGCATCCTTCAATTGATCAAAGAGATCATCAATCCTTGGCAAATGATACTTGTTCTTTACAGTCACTTTATTCAACTATCTAAAATCAATGTACAATCTTAATGCCACATATTTTTTCTTCATGAGCAAGACTGGGGCACCCCAAGGTACCACACTTGGGCATATATACCCCTTCTTCATAAGTTCTTCAAGTTGCATTTGCAACTCCTTCAAGTCCGGTGTACTCATTCTGTATGGAGTCTTTGACACTGGAGCTGCTCGAGACACTAAATTTATAGAGAAATCAATGTTTCTCTTTGGGGTTAGTCCTGGTACCTCCTTGAACACATCTTCAAACTCTTCTAGGACTGCATGATCTTCCAAATTTGGAACCTTATCTTTAGTCCTGTCTTCCATATGAGTTGCAAATATTTGACATCCTTTTCTGTAACATTTCTTCAGCTGTAATGCTGAAATTTCTCTAATGTTTACTACCCTGGGAATTCCCTGCACTCTCCTTAGGCTCCCTTCCTCATCCAAGCAAGTAAATGTCTTGTTATGACAGTCTAGGATAGCATGATGTTGGTCCAACCAATCCATCCCAATTATACAGTCATAGGAACCTAAAGGCAAGATGGTCAAATCTTCCCTAGTGTTCAATCCATTCATGTCCTTAAGACATGACTTAACCATCTCATTAACTTTTCTTTTGGCTACGGTAGGCAGCTTCAACAACCAAGATTTTCCATGCTTGCTTCTTGGAAAATTCAAACTTTCCACCATCTTAGGATCTATATAACTATGACTAGCTCCTGAATCAAATTAAAATAGCAATGGTTTGGTTGTTGATCATACCTTCCACTTCAATCATATGTGACTGATACTTTGCTTGCTTGTTGCCCAAGTCTTCATAGATCCTTGGTACATTTCATCCCATGTTCTCCACTATTTCATCTTGTCGAACATTGTGGACAGTCCTCACTTTTTCACCTCTGTGAGGGAAATCTCTGAACATATGATCTCCTTTACAACCCCAACATTGTATAGGTGGCCGCCTTGGCCTTTGACCTCCTGTCTCAATCGTTCTGGGTTCTCTAGAAGTTGGTTGTCCCTGAGGATTATTTCTGAACAATGGTGTCTTAGATCCCTTCTTCCTTTGATCCATCTTGAATTTATTTTTGTGTTACCAAGATTTTTGGAAAGTTGGACTTGATTTTTGTTGATCATATAGGCATTTAGCTCGACTTATGGTCTCCTCCAATGTCTTGGGATCATCATATTGTATTTTGTCATTGATGAATGATGGCAACCCACTCAAATACCTCTTAATCTTAACTGTCTCATCCTTGATGAAATAGACATACTTCAGCAGTTCTAAAAACCTTCTCTCATATTCATCTATGGTCATACTCCCAAGATTGAGTTCAAATAACTCTTTCATTTTATTGTCATAGTATCTCTTAGTCAACTATTTATTCTCAAAATACTTATTGAATTCCCTCCAAGTAACACTTTTCTCTTTAATGTGTTGCACCTACACAAGATGATCCTACCACATGGATGTATTTCCCTTGAGTTGATAGATGGAAATTCTTATTTATGCATGAGAAGAATAATTATGCAATTGAAAATACTTTCTCATGCCCAACAACCATGTTTCTACATCTTCATCCTTCTTGTGCTCACCATCAAATGTAGGAGGCTTGATTTTTTTCATTTCTCCTCATAGCTCATCCACCCCAGACCTCTTATGCTTCCCAACAGGGGATGGATTTGAGTTGTTGTCTTCCCTCTTATTGGAATACCTCTAGGAGTGGTGGTGATGTCTTCTAACACTCCTTGCTCTTCTTTTCTGATCATGAGGCCTATGACTTCCAGATTTGCTTGAGCCACTATCCTTATCCAATTTCTTTTCTATTATGTTCAAGCTCTGCATTAAATTCATGTTGAAGTCATCCTGCTTCTCCTTGGGTCTCATAAGCCTTTAATTATCATATTTATGGATTTAGATATACCTCTGCAATTTTTTAATGGTCTCTACCATATTCATGTTTTCATCACTTCCTTCTCTATATCCATTGGAGTTTGTTCCTTCAATGCCCAGATGGACATCCATCCCTATGATCTCATCTTCCTGACTGTAATTCCCCTGTGCCTCTTCCATTCCCATGGAATCTATGTGGATCCAGATCTGATATAGTTGTTGTTAGCTTTACAAAATGTACAACCAACAAAACTTTGTCAGGCTAACTGTTTTAACATTTTCATGAAAATATGAACCATTCTGGTTCAATAATATATATCAGAATTATTTCTTCTGATTTCTTGGAAACTTGAATTCCCAAATCAATTTTTTGGGTGGATATTTAGATTCCACTTTCCAATACCTTTCCAATGCATGCTCCCATGCTCAATTCCGAGTCTTGAGCATAAAGTTATGGTTATTAGAAATTTACTCGTTAATTTTTCAGTTCATTTTTCAATTTGACGCAACTCTGCGCTGTAATTATGAAATTTCGCACCTAATCCATTGGATTTTTCATAGGATCTCAATTATGTTTCTTCATATACATATACAAGACACTCTGGCCAAGTTTCACGTTTTTCTGGGTTCCAGGTTGCCAGTTACAACCTGCTGAAGTTCTAGGCTAATTCGTGTTTTTGGTCTGGAATGCTACAGATACCTTATTTTCCATATTAAACATTCTTAACATAACAAGAAATTTAATTGAGCTCTAATAATGTCTTCTATGGTTAAATATCTTTCCAATGACTTCTCCTGCGCCTCAATCTGATTCCGGAGTAGAAAGTTATGGCTCTTGGAAGTTAGATGGGTCTTAAAATTTACCCTCCACTATTTGTGCTGTAAATTTCTCATAAAAGCTTCGTTTGACGAATGATTTACACCATTAGAAAAATCTCTTCGAGCTCTTTTATTTGATATGAAAAGACATAGTGTAACTTGGTACAGTCTTTTCTCGTGTTTTTTGCGTTGCTAAAAACTCTTTTAAGGGCCTAAAAAACACGCTTCAAAAGGATAACGTTCAAATAGTATAAAATGTTGCGGAATTTCACTGGTTTTTCGTTGTTTTTCACCATCCAAACAAATTTTCGTGCACAAATTTCAACCTGTACACCCATATTTACCATGCACAGAAACACCACAAGGTAAATCATGCTCCACGCACCTATAACCACCGTGCATCACTTCTCTGTCGCGCCAATAACTGGCGCACACTATTTTTGTGTTGCGCGCCAATATGCACCGCGCACAGTTTTGGTTCTTGCACTATTACTTATTGCACACAGTTTTTGTATCACACGTTGATATTCCATGCACATTTCACTCTATGCACTGCTTCATGCCAAAGTTTAGTACACCCCCACCGCACACCAATACTCTGCGCACACCATTAACTTTACTATCGCATGAGAACATATACCCACATTGTGCCCGCATCAACCAAACTCCTTTGCGCTCTGCCAATACTGCGCACACCATGCGTGTAATTATTATGTGTGTGCACATCGCTCGCTATTATTACGCATTCGTCAATCAATCTGCACTGTGCAATGCTAATTTTAGCGCGCGCACCAACACACCAACATTTTTCTGCGCGACGCCAAAATTTAGTGTGCGCACCTGCACACCCACATTTTTCCGTGCAGTGCCCAATTTTTACATATCAGAAGATTTTCACTGTACATCATGCATTTTTAGTGCACCCACCTGCACACACTCATTTTTATGCGCATCAATTTCCTCGTGAATTCTGCTACAGAAATTAGGGCTTTTGCTTAACATTTTCCCAATTTTTACCATAGACATTCTACAACTCGGAATTTGGCCACTTCAAAATCAATCCTCTGTGACAATTCGCTTCAATTCAACTTGCTCGGCCCATCTAAGCTCAGTGTTGAAAACCTAAGCTCTGATACCATATTTTAACGTCCCTGACCACCCAGGCCGGGCTACGATACATGAGAGAAGACTTTCGTTGTCTCTGCGGAACATACTGTAATATACCCATCATCCAACTGAGCTATGCAACATGAAATTTTCGAACTACATGCTATTAAAATATATACACACAGAGATCTTGCAGAAAACATATATATAAAACGTAAACAAACAAATACATTATGTAAATGCACAGATTCATACCGAAATAACAATAAAAATATACATGCAACATACACAGGAAATACCCATAAATATACAGACAATTATAACCACGCATAGGATAAACCCATAAAACTGAGCACGTAAATAATAATGTAACATGCCAATTTATCACACAATTGACACTTATCTTGGTAATAATATCACCAACTGCGTGCAGACCTTCCATGAACCTTCCGGCCTTAGACCACACTGCTCATGACTCTCAACAGTGGTTCACCTCTGAGCGGGGACTAAACTCCACCTTGGTAAAGGGATTCCTAACCAGTCTACTGGCTCATAGACAACATGAAATATTTCGTCATAGGTGCCAAATCAAAATAACAACTTACAGTCCCTCATTCCCCACATGCCTGTCCCACCCCAGGAAGTGTGCCCTTTCTCTGCTCAACAGTCCTTCGACTGCCCCACTTCCTTTCTAGGCTTCAGCAACAGGCCGAATAGGAAGTCTCAGAGCCCTGTAGTTGTATTTTAACACCTTTACGAAATCAATTCCCAACAATTCTCTCACCCAGAGAGAAATTGCTCACTGGCCTGACAACCCGCCTCTTCAATATCCCATGGGCCTGACAACTCGCTTCTTCAGTACAACTCCCAAGATAACCAGTTACACAAACAATTATGGTTATGGATACAAGTTTTGGTACAGTGATAGGAAGGTATGAAGGATAACTGACTGTGTGAGTGAAATGGTCATGGAATCATGGCTAAATGATGGAAGGAATGATGGAAAACATGATGGAAGAGCCCCAAAATGAACTAAGTCTCAACTATATGTATGCATGTCCCCAACTTGACACTTGTCAAGTTGGGAGCTACTTTGGCCCACTTGTCCCCAACTTTATAACTTAGGATAAAATAATTATCCATACTTTATGGGTATGCCATGTAATCTAACAATTTCTCTCATATAAACATCAACAATGTTGGCTGCCTTGTGAGTGAGCTTAATTGGAATAAAATGGGCAGATTTAGTAATCTTATCCACCACTACCATGATAAAATCATGTTTCTGGTTTGTTCTGGGCAGTTTGGTGATGAAATCCATTGTTACAACTTACCATTTCCACTCAAGAATGGGTAATGGTTGTAGAAAAATAGTTGGGTGTCTATGCTCAGCCTTTACCTTTTGACATTCCAAACATTTGACAATAAAATCAACAACTTCTTTCTTCATGCCTGACCAATAATATTGGCCCTTGACAGCTGCAATAGTTTTTTGATAACCTGGGTGCCCAACATAAGGTACATTATGTATTTCCCTCAATATCAGATTTTTCAATTCTTGAGAATTTGGTACATAAATTTTGCCCCTGGACATGAGAATTTCATCGTTATCTAGCTTGTATTCTTCAATTTTCTGTTGCAAATTACCTTGCTGTAATTTTTCCACTAATTCCTTGTATTGCAAATCTGATTCGGCAACTTCTATAATTCTGTATTTCAAATCTGATTGATACATGCTAATGGTTGTAGCATGCAATTCATGCACTCTTCGGCTGAGTGCATCAAACACTTTGTTCTATTTCCCCTTGATATGCTTTATATCAAAGTCATTTTCACTTAGAAATTCTAACCATCTGCTTTGTCTAGCATTTAGAGTTGGTTGATCAAATAAATATTTCAAACCATTATGGTCTGTTATTAGCTCAAAATTTTTCCCCATGAGGTAGTGTCTCCATTTCCTCAAGGCATGCACTATGGTTGCCAACTCCAAATCATGAGTGGCATAGTGTCTTTCATGCTCCTTCAACTTCCTCGATTCATAAAATATAACCCATTTTGACTGAGGACTCCACCAAGCCCTTCTTTACATGCATCTGTGCATACAATGAAGTATTCATTTGGGTTTGCAATCCTTAGTATTGGAGCACTTGTCAATAATTGTTTCAAGTGTTGGAAACTATTTTCACAATCCAATGTCCACTGAAACTTCACACCCTTTCTTTGCAAGGAAGTGATGGGTGTGAAATCTTTGAAAATCCTTCAATAAATCTCATATAGTAGCCTGCAAGGCCCATGAATGATCTGACCTCTTTCACATTCTTTGGCACTGACCATTCTCTAATGGCTTCTATCTTCTCCAGATCCACTACTATCCCATCCTTTGAAATGATATGTCCCAAATAATGAATTTTCTTTTGATAAAATGAGCACTTGCTCAATTTAGCATACAATTGATGCTCCCTTAACACTTGACACACCATCCTCAAATGATGCTCATGCTCTTCTTCTGACTTAGAATATATAAGAATGACATCTAGAAATACAATGAAAAACTTGCCTAAATATTCTTGGAAAACACCATTCATTAAGCACATGAAAAAACTTGGTGCATTTGACAACCCAAATGGCACCATTGTGAACTCATAATGACCATACCTTGTCCTGAAGGCGGTCTTGTTGATATATTCCTCCTTAATACTTACCTGATGGTAACCAGACCTAAGACCAATCTTTGAAAATATCTTTGCATCCTTCAATTGATCAAAGAGATCATCAATCCTTGGAAAATGATACTTGTTCTTTATAGTCACTTTATTCAACCGTCTAAAATCAATGAACAATATTAATGTCCCATCTTTCTTCTTCATGAACAATACTGGGGCATCCAAAGGTGACACACTTGGGCATATATACCCCTTCTTCAGAATTTCTTCAAGTTGCATTTGCAACTCCTTTAATTCTGGTGTACTCATTCTTTATGGAGTCTTTGACACTGGAGCTGCTCCAGGCACTAAATTTATAGAATAATCAATGTCTCTCTTTGGGGTTAGTCCTGGTACCTCCTTGAACACATCTTCAAACTCTTCCAGGACTGCATGATATTCCAAATTCTGAACCTTATCTTTAGGTGTCTCTTTCATATGAGCTGCAAATATTTGACACCTTTTTTCTGTAACATTTATTCAACCGTAATGCTAAAATTTCTCTGATGGTTACGACCCTGGGAATTCCCTGCACTCTCCTTAGGCTCCCTTCCTCATCCAAGCAAGTAAATTTCTTGTTATGACAGTCTAGAATAGCATGATGTTAGTCCAACCAATCCATCCCAATTAGACAGTCATAGGAACCTAAAGGCAAGATGTTCAAATCTGCCCCGGTGTTCAGTCCATTCATGCCCATAAGACATGACTTAACCATCTCGTTAACTTTTCTTTTGGCTCTGGTATCCAGTTGTACCAACCAATATTTTGCATGCTTACTTCTTGGAAAATGCAAACTTTCCACCATCTTAGGATCTATATAACTATGACTAGCTCCCGAATCAAATTAAAATAACAATGGTTTGGTTGTTGATCATACCTTCCACTTCAATCATATGTGACTCATGCTTTTCTTGCTTGTTGTCCAGGGTTGCATAGATCCTTGGTACATTTTGGCCCATGTCCTCCCCTGTTTCAACTTGCTTAGCATTGTGGACAATCCTCACTTTTTCACCTCTATGAGGGCAATCTCTGAACATATGATTTATTTTACAACCCCAACATTGTATAGGTGGTTGCCTTGGCCTTTGACCTCCTGTCTCAATTGTTCTAGGTTCTCTAGAATTTGGTTGTCCCTGAGGATTATTTCTGAAGAATGGTGGCTTAGATCCCTTCTTCCTTTGATCCATCTTGAATTTCTTTTTGTATTCCCGAGCTTTTTGGAAAGTTGGCCTTGATTTTTGTTGATCATATAGGCATTTAGCTCGCCTTATGGTCTCCTCCAACGTATTGGAATCATCATACTGTATTTTGTCACTGATGAATGATGGCAACCCACTCAAATATCTCTGAATCTTAACTGTATCATCCTTGATGAAAGAGACACACTTCAACAGTTCTAAAAACCTTCTCTCCTATTCATCTATGGTCATAATTTCAAGCTTGAGTTCGAAGAACTCTTTCATTTTCTTGTCATAGTATCTCTTAGTCAAGTATTTATTCTCAAAATACATCTTGAATTCCCTCCAAGTAACATTTTTCTATTTAATGTGTTGCACCTGCACAAGATGATCCCACCACATGGATTCCTTTCCCTTGAGTTGATAGATGGCAATTATTCCTTCTACATGAGAAGAATAATTATGCAATTGAAAATACTTTCTCATGCCCAACAACCATGTTTCTGCACCTTCATCCTTCTTGTGCTCACCATCAAATGTAGGAGGCTTAATTTTGTTCATTTCTCCTCGTAGCTCATCCACCCTAGACCTCTTATGCTTCCTGACAGGGGATGGAATTGAGTTGTTGTCCGCCCTCTTATTAGAATGCCTCTAAGAGTGGTGGTGATGTATTCTAACACTCCTTGCTCTTCTTTTCTCATCAGGAGGCCTGTGACTTCCAAATTTGTTTGAGCCACTCTCCTTATCCAATTTCTTTTCTATTTTGTTCAAGCTCTGCATTAACTTCATGTTGAAGTCATCCTTCTTCTCCTTGGCTCTCATATGCCTTTCATTATCAACTTTACAATTTTGGACATCCTTCTGCAAATTTTTAATGGTCTCTACCATATTCATGTTTTCATCCCTTCCTTCTCCATGTCCATTGGAGTTTGTTCCTTCAATGCCCAGATGGACATCTATCCCTCTGATCCCATCATCCTGGATGTAAGTCCCATATCCCTCTTCCATTCCTATGGAATCTGTGTAGTTCCTGATCTGATCTAGTTGTTGTTAACTTTGTAAAATGTGCAACCAACAAAACTTTGTCAGGCTAACTGTTTTAACAATTTCATGAAGATAGAACCATTCTGGTTCAATAATGTATATCGGAATTATTTTTTCTGATTTCCTGGAAACTTGAATTCCCAGATCAATTTTTTGGGTGGATATTTATATTCCACTTTCCAATACCTTTCCAACGCCTTCTCCCATGCTCAATTTTGAGTCTTGAACAAAAAGTTATGGTTATTAGAAATTTGCCCATTAATTTTTCTGTTCATTTTTCAACTTGACGCAAATCTGCACTGTAATTATGAAATTTCGCACCTAATCCATTGGAGTTTTGGTAGGATCTCAATTGTGTTTCTTCATATACATATTTTGGACACTCTTTCCAAGTTTCACCTTTTTCTGGGTTCCGAGCTGCTAGTTACAACCTGCTGAAGTTCTAGGCCAATTCATGTTTTTGGTTTGGAATGCTACAGGTACCTTATTTTGCATCTTAAACAATTTTAACATGCCCATAAATTTAATTGGGCCCTAATATTGTCTTCTATGGTTCAATATATTTCCATTGACTGCTTCTGCGCCTCAATCTGATTCCGGAGCATAAAGTTATGGCTCTTGGAAGTTAGATGGTTCTTAAAATTTACCCTCCACTGTTTGTGCTGTAACTTTCTCATAAAAGCTCCGTTTGACGAACGATTTACACCATTAGAAATATCTCTCTGAGATATTTTATTTGATCTGCAAAGACATAGTGAATATTGATACAATATTTTCTCATGGTTTTTGCGTTGCTAAAAATGCTCTTAAGGGCCTCAAAAACGCGTTGCAAAAAGATGATGTTCAAATAGTATAAAATGTCGCGGAATTTTGCTGGTTTTTCGTTGTTTTTCACCATCCAAACGACTTTTTGCGCAAAAATTTCAACCTGTACACCCATATTTACAATGCACAATAACACCACAAGGTAAATCATGCTCCACACACCTATAACCACTGTGCATCACTTCTTGTCACGCTAATAACTAGCGCACACTACTTTTGTGTCGCGCGCCAATATCCACCGCGCATAGTTTTGGTTCTTGCACTACTACCTGTTGTGCGCAGTTTTTGTATCATGCATTGATATTCCACACGCATTTCACTCTGCACGCTGCTTCATGCCAAAGTTTAGTATGCCCCCACCACACACCAATACTCTACGCGCACCATTAACTAAACTATCGTGCGACAATATATACCCACATTGCGTGCGCACCAACCAAACTCCTCTGTGCTCTACCAATAATGCGCACACCACACACGTCATTATTATCTATGTGCACATCGTGCGCAATTATTATGCATGCGTCAATCAATATGCATCGCACAATACTAATTTTAGCGCTTGCACCCGCACACCAACATTTTTTTGCGCGACGCCAAAATTTAGTGCGCTCACCGACACACCAATATTTTTCCGCGCAGTGCCCAATTTTTACATATCACAAGATTTTCACTGCGCATCATGAAATTTTAGTGCACCAACATGCACACACTCATTTTTATGCACATCAAGTTCTTCGTGAATTCCATTGCAGAAATAGGGGCTTTTGCTTAAATTTTTCCCAATTTCTACCATAGACATTCTGCAACTCGAAATTTGGCCACTTCGAAATCAATCCTCTATGGAAATTCACTTCAGTTCAACTTGCTTGACCCATCCAGGCTCAATTTTGAAAACTGAATCTCTTATACCATATTGTAACATCCCCAGCCACCTAGGCTAGGCCATGATACACGAGAGAACACTTTCATTTTCTTTGCGGAACTTACTATAACATACCCAACATTCAACTGAGCTATGCCACATGAACTTTTCAAACTGCATGCTATTAAAATATACACACAGAACTCTTGCAGAAACACACACACACACACACACACACAAACACACACACACATATATAACGTAAACGGACAAATACATTATGTAAATGCATGGATTCATACCGAAATAACAGTAAACATATACATGCAACATATACAGGAAATACCCATAAATATACAGACAATTATAACCACACATAGGATAAACCCATAAAACTAAGCACGTAAATAATAATGCATCATGTAAATTTATCACACAATTGACACTTATTTTGGTAAGAATATTACCAACTGCATGTAGACCTTCCATGAACCTCCCAGCCTTAGATCACACTGCTCATCACTCTCAGGAGTGGGTCACCCCCGAGCTGGGACTAAACTCCAGCCGGGTAAAGGGATTCCTAACCAGTTTAATGGCTCATAGACAACAGGAAAGACTCCGTCACAGGTGCCAAATAAAACTAACAACCTACAGTCCCTCATTCCCCACATGCCTGTCCCACCCCAGAAAGTGTGCCCCTTCTCTGCTCAACAGTCCTTCGGTTGCCCCACTTCCTTTCTGGGCTTCAACAACAGGCCGGAAAGGAAGTCTCAGAGCCTTGTAGTTGTAGTTTAGCACCTTCAGGAAATCAATTCCCAACAATTCTCTCACCCAGAGATAAATTTCTCATGGGCCTGACAACCCACCTCTTCAATATCTCATGGGCCTAACAACTCGCTTCTTCAGTCCAACTCCCAAGCTAACCAGCTACACAAACAATTATGGTTATGGATACAAGTTTTGGTACAATGATAGGAAGGTATGAAGGATAACTGACTGCGTGAGGGAAATGGTCATGGAATCATGGTTGAATGATGGAAGGAATGATGGAAAGAATGATGGAAGAGCTTCGAAAATGAACTAAGTCCCAACAATATATATGCATGTCCCCAACTTGACACTTGTCATGTTGGGAGCTACTTTGGCCCACTTGTCCCCAACTTTAGAACTTAGGATAAAATAATTATCCATACTTTATGTTTTAAGAAATATTAATATAATATTTCTTTTTGGCTTAAGCTCCCTAGCTTGGCCGTTTTCCTTAACTTTTAGCCCCTCCCTTTCCCTAACTAGTGGAGTTTAGTCCTCCATACTCTTTTATCATGGTCCGTTTGTGTGCAATGATGTATTTTATATTAATGTTGAGACATACAAAAGTAGACGCACTAGCCTTTAACATCTAGTCTCTCTAGCCTAATAAACACAAAACTAGCTCACCAACCTATAAAACATAGCATATATACAAAGGCTCACTGGCCTCAAAATCGTGCGCACTTAAGTTGTTGTGCGTGGTATCCTAGAATGTGCACACTTACTCATTTTATTGCGCAGTACATGTATGCACTATGCCATGAAAGGTACATACAAAAATGATATCAAATAGCTCACCAGCTTAAGTACATTTGCATTTACATTTACAATTGGGTTCGACCTAGGGATATTATAACCCCCTCCCCTTATTTATGCACTGTCCTTAGTGCATTATGTAAACACATACAACAAAATTTTCAAAAATCCTAAAAAATATGAAGGTATTCTGCCCGCATTGCATCGTCATGCTCCCAAGTAATGTCCTTAGGACTGTACCAGGTCCATTGAACCTTTACAAGCTCTATGGATCGATTCTAGAGCTGTTTGATTTTTCGGTCCAGAATGCGTATCAGATGCACTTGAAAATCACCCTCTTGCTCCACCTGAATCACATTCCAATCAATAACATGATTTGTATCAGGTATATATTTCTTGAGCAATGATACATGAAATACATTATGAACAGACATAGATGCAGGCAATGCAATCATATAAGCCACCGGACCAATCCTCTCTAGGATTTCAAATGGCCCACAATAGAGAGCTGCCAACTTTGAAAAATTTCCCAACTTCAGGGAACTTCTATTGGCTTTCACTTTAAAAAATACATGGTCTCCCACTTTAAATTCCCTGTGAGTTCTTCCCTTATCAACATAGATTTTCTGCCTGTCTTGGGAAGCCTTTAAATTTTGCTTTGTTTTTATCATTTTCTCCTCTATTTCCCTAAGCAAATATGGCCCAACCACTGCTCTATCTGTTGGGTTATCCCAACTTACTGGTGTGTTGCACTTTTTGCCATAAAGTGCCTCAAATGGGTTCATCTTTAGTGATGCCTGGTACCCATTGTTATAAGCAAACTCTACCAAGTGTAGATAGTCTTCCCATTTTGATGGTTTATCCATTACATACATCCTCAACATATCCTCAATCACTTGATTCACTATCTCTATTTTCCCATCTGATTCTGGATGATAAGCTGTACTAAAATTCAAATTTGTTCCAAATCCATTAAATAATCCTTTCCAAATTTTTGAGGTAAATTTTGGATCTCTGTCAGACAAAATTGTCTTCGGTATGCCATGTAATCTAGCAATTTATCTCATATAAACATCAACAATGTTGGTTTCCTTGTGAGTGAGCTTAACCGGAATAAAATGGGTAGCTTTAGTACGCTTATCCACCACTACCATGATAGAATCATGTTGTTTGTTTGTTCTGGGCAGTTTGGTGATGAAAACCTTTGTTACAACTTCCCATTTCCACTCAGGAATGGGTAATGGCTGTAGCAAACCAGCTGGGTGTCTATGCTCTGTTGATACTGAGAGGGGGGTGAATCAGTATCAAGTACAATTTAAAACCTTTTTCAACTTATAATTTAACCATTCAACTATATCCAATGAGCAATGAACAATAGTATAAGAGTTACACCAATACACCACAATACACCATACACAATATATGAGAAATAATCAATAGTTAGTGTTCAAGGGAAGTAGTGACTTCCAAAGGTAGCTACAGCTTCCAAATGTAAAGGGAGGGATAAACCTCCAAGAGGAAGATACAATCCTCCAATACCAAGAGAGAGTTGAACTCTCCATCCTTGCCCCTTCTTTCCGCCCAAGAATATATGAGAGATCATAAAACTTTACATTAAATCATCACCATCAACCAATCATCACATAGAACCTGATAATGCTTCCTGAGACTTCTTCAATTTATGCAATTCTTCAATTATTGGAGTACTCTGATCCTGTATATAATATTACTCAATGTATTCTCTGAAACTCATCCAATATTCACTCCTTGAATCCTCCCCAAAAAGAAGTTATAGAAAGAATGGTAGACTTTATTCAATTCTGGTCTATTCGGGAGATCGAACTTGTACATAATGCCCCACTCTCAATATTTAACATTCAATTCTGAAACTCACACAGAAGAAACTACAGTCCGTACTATTTTCAATAAAAATTTTCCCACATCATTTGGATTCTAGATGAAGAAGTTATGACTATTTTACTCGGAACACTGTTTATTGACTAGCTTCAGGACTGGTCACAACCCTATCTTCCACAGAGTGTATCTCCATAATTATAGAGAATCGAAAAGATGAAATTTTTACCAGAGGTACCTTGATATGTCTTATCAATACCATAGCGATTTCACCATCTGAATCATTCTAGAAAAACATTTATAGAAAATATGGTAAGATGACCTGAAAATAACATACCTTAGAACACATCACCAAAAGACTTCATCCTCCCTTGAAATCCGACCTTCTTTACTTCTTATTTCCTCTGAAATTCGACTTGTATCAAATGAATGTATAATGATATTTATTTATACCATTTATGTCACTTCCTTTTAACATTAGGGCCTGTTATTGCACTGTTTTTAGTTTAGGTCATAGGCTAGAGGATAAAGATCAAACTGGCGTAACAGGAACCTTCCCCACCCAATGCCACCTCGATGGGGAGGTTCTTTCTATTTAGGGAGGTTAACCCAGGGGAGACGTCCTCGATAACCTGGGTTTTGAAGAGGCAGAAGATACAAGGTCAAGTTTCAGAGTTCCCTCCTCATAGGTTACCACCTAGGTCAGATAGTCCGGCTAATCAGCCAATAAATGAAGTGTATGCCCTATTGAAAACACCTGCCTGGAACAAGAAAACAACAATACAATATATATATTTGTAGGCTATAACTCAAATGGTTAGTACTTCAATGACTATCTGATATTATTCAATAAGCAATTGTAAAGCAATAGATATATAATGAAGTCAACGTTTTGTCAATTTGCCATAAAAAGATAATCAATTCATCAATATCTACCAAGATGACTAAGCCAACAATATGTCCAATCAACAATTTACTCAATAAATGCTTCAAATCATCATTTAATTGCTTATATTACAGTTTTGTTGTGCCAAGATGAAATATTCAACTATGACGTCAGCCTTAATTAGGTTAGCAATGTTACTTAGGGTTTCAAAATTTAAAGTTTTAAAGGTAGTTTTGCACACTAAAGCTTCAACGTTGGAGATCAAATCAATGCCTTAGGGTATATGGAGTCAAATATAAGGGCACAAGGTCTTGAAAGGATGATGACTCAAAGACTAGAAGGTAGGGTTCTATGGTGCTGCAAAGGCAGGACCCTAGAATCAAAACCCTAGGGGAAAGAGGCTCACTCCAGTGTTGCTTAAGAAAGGCCTCGTGCTCTTTCCTCCTTCTCTAAATCAACTTGGCAAAACAGCTAGCCTAAAGAATAAGTCTAAGGGAGAAAGTGTTGCAAAGGTAAGGCTTTCAAATCCTAGAAGGTGAAAACCTTAGGTGTAGGGAACCTAGGCCTAGGACGTCTCCTTTTTTCAACTTATAACTTCAACGCTAGCTCAGAAGAAACAAGACAAGTGTAGCAAAGACTAGGCTCTATCTCTTTCTTTCAATGGCTGGAAAATATTTCTCAACAAGGGGACATGTAACAATGACCTACTTGTGTGCTTGTTACCTAGGGTTTTAAATCAACAATATAATAAGCAAATGCAATAAATTATACCTACAACCATTCATTTAAGAAGTTTTGCAAGAAAATTCACTTACATGTCATGAAGAAAAGCACAAGCAAACCTTAGTTGTAAACCTTCCTTGAGAGAAATGCCATAAATGCCAAAAATATCCTTCCAATAGCAAGCGCACCTCACTTTAGACAACAAATTTACCCAAGTAGGGTGCAAAAATCAGATCTCACTTGTGTGAGTGAAGTGTGTTCTCAAAATGAGGGAAAACATCCTCAATTTATATCATCCAATGACCCTTAATTAAAAATTAGGTCATTAAAACAACTGACAAGGATGATTACTAAAAATCATACTGTTTTACATTTAACTTCTAAATAAAACCCTAAATGAGCAGTAAGCAGGACCTCTGAGGGAGACGTTGGCCCTTTTTAGGGAAAATCTCAGCACTAGAAGAAAAACATTGGCCCTCTTTGGGCCTCCAAACACGCTGGAGGTGACGTCAAGGATCTCTGGAGGATGTCCTAGGTCAATAGAGGGACACGTTCCACCTGCAGTGGGTCAACCCCCTAGGGCTGGGCTCATCCAAGGCGTCCTGGATGAAAACATCCTTCTTCTTCCCTCATGCAAATGCTTGATAAATCACTGTCCTGTCTCTGCCCCTGATGAGGTTCCAACAACCATCTGATGGGCTCTTCAGCCCCATGGAGGTCCGAACTAATCATCTCCCTATGTGTACCGGTCCACCTGGTACCTGTCCGTCAGATATGGTCCTGCACATCAAAAACTTCACCCTCCATGGGCTCATTAGTCCTTGGGATCATAGCAATGTCATTCATATTTCATCATTAATTTTATCAAATGCATGCATAAGACCCCTAGCATATCATCTAATAGCTCAAAGACATTACACTAACCTACTATACAAAGCCGAAGAAAAAGACAAAGTGCCCTATTGGGCCAGCATCCACAGGAAGAAGAAAGTTCCCAAAAGATATCATCCAAGCCATGTAACACGAGGTGGTGTGGTCAAAGGATGTCCATACATAGTGGAAGACAAGTATTTATCCGTGGGTGCCTTTGTAGGAGGCAAGTTGTACCTGTCATGGATGCAATTCTTTCCAAGCCCTTTATTGCCTTTATTCTTTCTTTTATTCATCGTTTTTTCTTTCTTTTTTATTTCAAGGTCTAACTAGAGGACACTGCCTTGGCGTGGTGACCAGAGATGATAGTGTTACCCATGAGTATTTTCACATAAATGGTAAGGATGGCTCGTTATGAGACCCCCTTTCCCTCGACCATGCAACCAAAGATCACTGCCCTGGTGTGGTAACCAGATAATGGCAATGTCATACTTCTAGGTACCTATGAACATAATGGGCTGGCTCATGATGAGACCCCCATCCTCTTGGCTAGGTCTTGTTTTATTATTTTTCTTCAGGTCCCTCTTGTTTCTTATCGAGAGGATTTTTATTGCCTTCTCGGGGATCCCTGGGCGAGGCATCTCTAGGTTTTATTTTCTATGGATTTTATCTTTTACTAGCTACTTTTACCCCCTGGGCCTTTAGCCCCTTCTTCCCACAGGATAAAGTGTAACCCCACAAATAGGTCATCCTAATGTTCAGACTAGGGGAATGGGATAGATGAATAGGAGATAAGATGTAAAATGATAATATGGTGGGAGCGGACGATGGCTCTTCAAAATCCCCCCTGGTGGCTAACCAAAACCTATGGATACAAGCTTTCTAGGGCACCCCGTTAATCCCCCCAACCATGGTTAAGTGGGTTAGTGTAAGATCCAAGCAGTCGTCAGAAATGAAAGGAATTTGATGCATATATCTGAGAGTTATAATGATCAAACATGACACATACCATAATACCTGGACCAATTACCTCATGGAGCAAGAGTCTTCTCTGATACAAGTCCAAGCCAAAGGTGATGGATGTTGCTGCTACTGATAGGGAAGGTCTGATGAAGAAGAAGAAATATGGGCCCTCCAGGGCCATGCTTAGGTCAATCCTTCTCTCGGTACTCCATGTCTAGGACCTGTGGGCCTCGAGACATGATCTCCTAGTTATCCCTAGAAATCAGGGATAACATCTGGCTCCAACTTGGGGACATGTGCTCACCGTAGAGCGCATGAGAACCTCAACATCTCTGGCATAAACCTGCAGACCTGCTCACACTCGAAAAGGGCATCAGTAACAAAGGTGGGGTGGTATTTCCACCCCGCAAATATAACATATATGTATATGAAATAAAGCAATCAATATGCATGTGAGGAAACAAACTAACATGAAATGCAGATGGTATAATACATGGAAAATGCCTACCTACTTATACTTACCTGTACATTCATGTCCCACCACCTTGGTGGGGTTTGAGGAGGCATCCGTTAATGGGTAATGGGCGCCTTCTTCCTTCCAAAGTGGACAAATAGTATGAGTTATCAACTGATTCCATTCCGACTTTGAAAGGTCCGAGCCATGATTGCGTACTTCCTTTCACATTAGTTGGCTCTCCTTTATGAGTATCCCACATCCATACCAAATCTCCCTCCTTGTATTTTCGGATCTTTTGTTTGGTTGTTCCTTGAACAACCCTGGTGTACTGTACTGAGGGAGGTGGGTGGGCTTCTGGTCTAAAAACTTCTTGCTGGGATGGATGAATTTGCACGTCCTCTTCATCCTTTTTCCTTTTTAATATCTTTACCGTCCCAACCTCTTTGTTCTGAAACTCATCTAGGAGTTGTTGGTATTCTTCTTTCTTGGGCCACTCAATCTGGTCAAACTCTTCCTCTATTGCAAAGGGCATATCTTTCGGAGAATATTCTTGAAGAGTTTGTATCACATCTTTCTGCGCTTCATTTACAGAAGGAACAAAATCTTGTACGTGATTTCCAGTTATTGGCACATTGAATAAACGTCTAGTTGTCCCATCTTTCAAAGGTAACCGCAAAAAGGTGAGATCCATTTCAAGGGACCCGCCTATCATTGCACCAAACTTCCTAGACAACAACATTCCCCACACGTCCGGGACATCAACCACTATAATATCTATGTGGACTATCTTCTCGGGGAATTCTTTCAATTGTACTTCGACATTTTCAACCACACCATGTGTGGGTATTGCTTTGGATTCAAATACACACACATTTTTGTAAGGCCTAGTGACCTTCAAGCCCATTTGCTGCATGACTTTAAGAGACATCATATTTTCACCAACACCTGTATCTAGCATGCAATTGTTAAGGTATTTGTTGTTCATCATAAGAGTCATGAAGAAAGGTGGGTTTTCACCATACTGGATCCTGAAGTGATCAACTTGCAACATAATTGGGGGGTCCATAGGCTCAGTTGTTCCCGAAAAGAAGGTATTAAAGTGTTCTTTAATAGAATGGATCTTAATTGCTTCTTTTAAGGGAACGTTTACATGCATCTTTGACAAGGCTTCTTCAAAGTCAAAATCAAGGGTAACCTTATCGGTTTTAGATGTCTTGGGAGGAAGAACCTCAGGAGATTTTGGATGATCAACGGTAGGTTGTTTCGGATTCTTTCTCCTATATACTTGGACTTCTTGCTTTTATAGCTTTTCTCATGATTCCTAGTCCATGTTGTTAATTATTGCTAGTCTTGCTGCTCTTGCTGCTTCCTTTAGGGCCTGCTGATGTTCTATATCAGTGATATTTATTTGAGGAAGATTCATAAAGCAATCTAGATTGTTGACTTGTTGCTGGATGGCGTTATAAGGACACTCATTCTTCCAATGTGCTTCGATGCATTCCAGGCACCAAGGATTTTCATCAACGACGTTTGTAGGGGCCAGAGTATTCGAGACTTCATTTTCATTCTTCGGTTTGTAGGCTTGGTTTTCTTTCTGAAATTTCCCTTTGAATGGAGGTCTAGGTGCCTGGGTCTGGGACTTTTCAAGTCTAACGATCCAGTTCATCATTTCTTCTTGATTCTTCATGATGCTATCCATGGAAGCTTGTATCTTACTGATACTGGTGCAGAGATCTGAAGTAGGCTCAGCATTGTGTACCACTTTCTGCTTGGTGTCTATTCTCCCCCTAGGGTTAGCAAAGGGATCAATCTTGGATGAAAGGAGATTTCCTTCTATCTTGGTAGCGAGCTCTTGGGATTCTTGAATGGATTGAGGGTCTTTGTCTCTAAGAAGATACCCTAGTTGTCCATTGAAAGATCTGGTATAAATGTGAACAAGATAATCATCTTTCGGATGATGGCTTGGGGGAATTCGTTGGAGTAATGCTTCGAATCTAGTGTGAAATTACCGAATAGAGTCATTCTCATGCTTGGAAAGGCTATTTAGTCAGGTGAACAACATGTTAGGGTCTTCTTTGATGCTCCACCTTCTGAGGAAGATTTTCTCAAGTCTATCCATGGTTTTGATGCTTCCATCAGGAAGACTGAGATACCAATGTCTTGCAGCATCATAAAGGGTAGCAGATAATAACTTCATAACCAAGTCCTTAGCATCATAACTAATGGGGTGAAGCTGAAAAAATGCCCAAAAGTTACTCATATGCTCTTTGGCACTAGTGTCATTAGTGCCGATAAACTTAGGCAACCACTTCTCATACTTGGGTGGCATTTGCCTAGGGTAGCCAGGTATGGATGACATGTCTAATGGCTTGAATAGAGTAGATGACCACTGTCTTTGATTGCTAACTGAGTTTGTAGTACCGGTCTGAGAGGTAGACATGATTAAAGGAAGTCTCTTTCCAAAAAGTGACTTGACAACAGATAAATTCAAAGGAGGCTTCCTTCTGAAAGCTAAAGGAGGATTATTTAATCTCCTCTTGGTTTGTGGAGTCGCCAGATAGTTTTCCTGAAACTATCAAAGAATAGGGGAATAAAGTCCAGTGGATTCGCCATGTAAGATTGTAAGAGAAAGGTCTTTGAGGTAAGGCTTACCAAAATATTTTTCGTTTGAGGAATATTGACTTAGTGTTCCCCGGCAACGACGCCAAAATGTTATCCCACAGTTTGTAGTTTAGGTCATAGGCTAGAGGATAAAGATCAAACTGGCGTAACAGGAACCTTCCCCACCCAATGTCACCTCGATGGGGAGGTTGTTTCTGTTTATGGAGGTTAAACTAGGGGATACATCCCCGGTAACCTAGGGTTTGAAGAGGCAGAAGATACAAGGTCAAGTTTTAGAGTTCCCTCCTCATAGGTTACCACCTAGGTCAGATAGTCCGACTAATCAGCCAATAAATGAAATGTATGCCCTATTGAAAACACCTGCCTGGAACAAGACAACAACAATACAATATATATATATTTGCAGGCTATAACTCAAAGGGTTAGTACTTCAATGACTATTTGATATTATTCAATAAGCAATTGTAAATCAATAGATATAGAATGAAGTCAATGTTTTGTCAATTAGCCATAAAAAGATCATCAATTCATCAATATCTACCAAGATGACTAAGCCAACAATATGTCCAATCAACAATTTACTCAATAAATGCTTCAAATCATCATTAAATTGCTTATATTACAGTTTTGTTGTGCCAAGATGAAATATTCAACTATGACGTCAGCCTTAATTAGGTTAGCAATGTTAGTTAGGGTTTCAAAATTTAAAGTTTTAAAGGTAGTTTTGCACACTAAATCTTCAATGTTGGAGATCAAATCAATGCCTTAGGGTATATGGAGTCAAAGATAAGGGCACAAGGTCTTGAAAGGATGATGACTCAAAGACTAGAAGGTAGGGTTCTATGGTGCTGCAAAGGCAGGACCCTAGAATCAAAACCCTAGGGGAAAGAGGCTCACTACGGTGCTGCTTAAGCAAGGCCTCGTGTTCTTTCCTCCTTCTCTAAATCAACTTGGCAAAACGGCTAGCCTAAAGAATAAGTCTAAGGGAGAAAGTGTTGCAAAGACAAGGCTTTCAAACCCTATAAGGTGAAAACCCTAGGTGTAGGGAACCTAGGCCTAGGATGTCTCCTTTTTTCAACTTATAACTTCAACGCTAGCTCAGAAGAAACAAGACAAGTGTACCAAAGGCTAGGCTCTATCTCTTTCCTTCAATGGCTGGAAAATATTTCTCAACAAGGGGACATGTAACAATGACCTACTTGTGTGCTTGTTACCTAGGGTTTTAAATCAACAATACAATAAGCAAATGCAAGAAATTATACCTAGAACCATTCATTTAAGAAGTTTTGCAAGAAAATTTACTTACATGTCATGAAGAAAAGCACAAGCAAACCCTAGTTGTAAACCGTCCTTGAGAGAAATTCCATAAATGCCAAAAATATCCTTCCAATAGCAAGTGCGCCTCACTTTAGACAACAAATTTACCCAAGTAAGGCACAAAAATCAGATCTCACTTGTGTGAGTGAAGTGTGTTCTCAAAATGAGGGAAAACATCCTCAATTTATATCATCCAATGACCCTTAATTAAAAATTAGGTCATTAAAACAATTGACAAGGCTGATTACTAAAAATCATATTGTTT
Source organism: Picea engelmannii (assembly GCA_009831015.1). Taxonomy (NCBI): domain Eukaryota; kingdom Viridiplantae; phylum Streptophyta; class Pinopsida; order Pinales; family Pinaceae; genus Picea; species Picea engelmannii. Next base: position 84,220 of record ML809667.1, on the reverse strand, counting down.
TACATTTAACTGCTAAATAAAACCCTAAATGAGTAGTAAGCAGGACGTCTAGCCCCTCTGAGGGAGACGTTGGCCCTTTTTAGGGAAAATCTCAGCACTAGAAGACAAACGTTGGCCCTCTCTGGGCCTCCAAACTCTGCCACACGTGCCAAACTGCCCTGTAAAGCTGCCACACATTGGAGGTGACATCAAGGATCTCTGGAGGACGTCCTGGGTCAACAGAGGGACATGTTCCACCTGTAGTGGGTCAACCCCCTAGGGCTGGGCTCAACCAAGGCGTCCTAGATGAAAACGTCCTTCTTCTTCCCTCGTGCAAATGCTCGATCAATCACTGTCCTGTCTCTGCCCCTGATGAGGTCCCAACAACCATCTGATGGGCTCTTCAACCCCATGGAGGTCCAAACTAATCATCTCCCCATGTGTACCAGTCCACCTGGTACCTGTCCATCGGGTATGGTCCTGCACATCAAAAAATTCGCCCTCCATGGGCTCATTAGTCCTCAGGATCATAGCAATGCCAATCATATTTCATCATTAATTTTATCAAATGCATGCATAAGACCCCTAACATATCATCTAATATCTCAAAGACATTACACTGACCTACTATACAAAGCCGAAGAAAAAGACAAAGTGGCCTATTGGGCCAACATCCATAGGAAGAAGAAAGTTCCCAAAAGATATCATCCAAGCCATGTAACATGAGGTGGTGTGGTCAAAGGATGTCTAGACATAGTGGAAGACAAGGGTGATATTATCCGTGGGTTCCTTTGTAGGAGGCAAGATGTACCTGTCATGGATGCAATTCTTTCCAAGCCCTTTATTGCCTTTATTCTTTCTTTTATTCATCGTTTTTTCTTTCTTTTTTATTTCAAGGTCTAACTAGAGGGCACTGCCTTGGCGTGGTGACCAGAGTTTATAGTGTTACCCATGAGTATTTTCGCAGAAATGATAAGGCTGGCTCGTGATGAGACCCCTTTTCCCTTGGCCATGCAACCAAAGGTCACTGCCCTGGCATGGTAACCAGATAATGGCAATGTCATACTGCTAGGTACCTATGAACATAATGGGTTGGCTCGTGATGAGACCCCCATCCTCTTGGCTAGGTCTTGTTTTATTATTTTTCTTCGGGTCCCTGTTGTTTCTTATCGAGAGGATTTTTATTGCCTTCTCGGGGATCCTTGAGTGAGGCATCTCTAGGTTTTATTTTCTATGTCTTTTATCTTTTACCAACTGCTTTTACCCCTCGGGCCTTTAGCCCCTTCTTCTCACAGGATAAAGTGTAACCCCACAAATAGGTCATCCTGATGTCCAGACTAGGGGAATGGGATAGATGAATAGGAGATAAGATGTAAAATGATAAAATGGTGGGAGCATACGATGTCTCTTCAAAATCCCCCCTGGTGGCTAACCAAAACCTATGGGTACAAGCTTGCTAGGGCACCCCGTTAATCCCCCCAACCATGGTCAAGTGGGTTAGTGTAATATCCAAGCACTCATCAGAAATGAAAGGAATATGATGCATATATCTGAGAGTTATAATGATCAAACATGACACATACCATGATACCTGGACCAATTACCTCATGGAGAAAGAGTCTTCTCTGATACAAGTCCAAGCCGAAGGTGATGGATGCTGCTGCTGCTGACAGGGAAGGTCATATGAAGAAGAAGAAAGATGGGCCCTCCAGGGCCATGCTTAGGTCAATCCTTCTCTCGGTACTCCATGTCTGGGACCTGTGGGCCTCGAGACATGATCTCCTAGTTATCCCTAGAAATCGGGGATAACAAGGCCGACCTGACACTTTCTTATTTTGTAATTCTTTTCTTTAATTATATTTAGGGACTACATGTACTTCCTTCTTCAATTCACTTTGTCATCTTCAATAATTCATTTCTCCTCAACCACGAGGATCCACGTGACGTGCCACATACCACTGGAAACAACATAATGTATACTATCCATTCATGGGTGTTGTATATGCATGTGCATTTTCCTTCATGTCCAAATACCTTTATCAATTTTGCGGTCCAAAACCCATGTCTAGGGTTGACATCAATGACAACAACCAATCTTCCAACAATCTTCTCCTTCGTCATTGATGGCAACACTCATGCTCCCCCTATCATCATGATCCCAATTTCTCTCCCCCTTTGACATCAATGGAAAAGGTTAGGGCTTCTCCCCCTGAGTTTAATCGAAAATTGTAACTCTCTTCTTTGGGGCTGCTCCCCCTTAACATGTGGCACTCAATAACACTTCATCCTTATTTTTGGGACTTTTTCTTCCTTAGAATCCTTTTGTGTGGCTTTTGTCTTCTCTCTCTTCTTCATGTCTAGGATGTATATGTTGTTCGGTCTTCTTGTTGCAGTTGCAACCAATCTTCCTGAGTTATTTTATCTGATTTTACATTTTCAGGAATCAAACGTAAGAGTGTATCCTTGATCACACATTTTACTAACACTGGGTAGATTATGATTCAAGTCTTCAACCAATAAAAAACTCTTTGCTTTTACATTTTTTCTTCCAAGCTCTACTACACCTTCTCCAAGTATTTTGGTAGATGAGTCATCTCCAAATGCAACATTTCCACCCTTTCTCTTCAAGTTGATGAATTTGTCTTGATCCCGGGTCATGTGTGAAGGACATCCATTGTCTATGTACCATTCATCTTCTTCTTTACATTCTTCAACAATCAATGCTATTCGACAATCTTCATTGTTTGGGATCTCTTTCCTTCTCCATACTATGGTTGGCATAGGGACATCTTCATTCATATATCTGCAATCTCGTGCTTTGTGACCAAGATAATTACATTTGTAGCATGAAATATTTTTGTCCATCAATGGGGAAAATGAATTATAACTTATGTTGACAAATCCATGATTATTTCCATATCTTCTATTTACACCAT
>ML809667.1:56050-72231 GCA_009831015.1 Picea engelmannii | reverse complement strand
GAAATAATCAATAGTTAGTGTTCAAGGGAAGTAATGACTTCCAAAGGTAGCTACAGCTTCCAAATGTAAAGGGAGGGATAAACCTCCAAGAGGAAGATACAATCCTCCAATATCAAGAGAGATTTGAACTCTCCATCCTTGCCTCTTCCTTCCGTCCAAGAATATATGAGAGATAATAAAACTTTATATTAAATCATCACCATCAACCAATCATCACATAGAACTTGATAATGCTTCCTGAGACTTCTTCAATTTCTGCAATTCTTCAATTCTTGGAGTACTCTGATCCTGTATATAATATCACTCAATGTATTCTCTGAAACTCCTCCAATTTTCACTCTTTGAATCCTCCCCAAAAAGAAGTTATAGAAAGAATGGTAGACTTTATTCAATTCTGGTCTATTCAGGAGACTGAACTTGTATAGAATGCCCCACACTCAATATTTAATATCCGATTCTGAAACTCGCACACAAGAAACTACAGTCCGTACTATTTCCAATGAAATTTGTCCCACGTCATTTGTATTCTCTATGAAGAAGTTATGACTGTTTTACCCGGAATATCTGTTTATTGACTAGCTTTAGGACTGGTCACAAACCCTATCTTCCACATAGTGTATCTCCATAATTAGAGTGAATCAAGAGCTGAAATTTTCACCAGGGATACCTTGATATGTATTCTCAATACCATAGAGATTTCACCATCTAAATCATTCTAGAAAAAAAAGTTATAGCAAAAATGGTAAGATGATTTGAAAATAACATACCTTATAACACATCACCAAAAGACTTCATCCTCCCTTGAAATCCGACCTTCTTTACTTCTTATTTCCTATGAAATTTGACTTGTATCAAATGTATGTATAATGATGTTTATTTATACCATTTATGTCACTTCCTTTTAACATTAGGGCCAACCTGACACTTTCTTATTTTGTAATTCTTTTCTTTAATTATCTTCAGGGCCTACTTGTACTTCCTTCTTCAATTCACTTTGTCATCTTCAAAAATTCATTTCTCCTCAACCATGAGGATCCACGTGACATGCCATATACCAATGGAAACAACATGATGTATACTATCCATTCATGGGTGTTGTATATGCATGTTCATTGTCCTTCATGTCCAAATACCTTTATCAATCTTGCGGTCCAAAACCCATGACTAGGGTTGACATCAATGACAACAACCAATCTTCCAACATGCTCAGCCTTTACCTTTTGACATTCCAAACATTTGGCAATAAAATCAACAACTTCTTTCTTCATGCCTGACCAATAATATTGGCCCTTGACAACTGCAATAGTTTTTTGATAACCTGTGTGCCCAGCATAAGGTACATTATGCATTTCCCTCAATATCATATTTTTCAATTCCTGAGAATTTGGTACATAAATTCTTCCCTTGTACATGAGAATTTCATCATTATCTAGCTTGTATTCTTCAATTTTTTGCTGCAAATTATCTTGCTGTAATTTTTCCACTAATTCCTTGTATTGCAAATCTGATTTGGCAGCCTCTATAATTATGTGTTTCAAATCTGATTGATACATGCTAATGGTTGTAGCATGCAATTCATGCACTCTTCGGCTGAATGCATCAACCACTTTTTTCTCCTTCCCCTTGATATGCTTTATATCAAAGTCATATTCACTTAGAAATTCTAACCATCTTCTTTGTCTAGCATTTAGAGTTGGTTGATCAAATAAATATTTCAAACCATTACGGTCTGTTCTTAGCTCAAACTGTTTCCCCATGAGGTAGTGTCTCCATTTCCTCAAGGCATGCACTATGGCTGCCAACTCCAAATTATGAGTGTCACAGTTTCTTTCATGCTCCTTCAACTTCCTTGATTCTTAACATATAAAAAACCCATTTTGATTGAGGACTCCACCAAGTCCTTCTTTACATGCATCTGTGCATACAATGAAGTCTTCATTTGGGTTTTCAATACTTAGTATTGGAGCACTTGTCAATAATTGCTTCAAGTGTTGGAAACTCTTTTCACAATTCAATGTCCACTGAAATTTCATACCCTTTCTTTTCAAGGAAGTGACTGGGTGTGCAATCTTTGAAAATCCTTCAATAAATCTCCTATAGTAGCCTGCAAGGCCCATGAATGATCTGACCTCTGTCACTTTCTTTGGCACTGACCATTCTCTAATGGATTTTATCTTCTCCGGATCCATTGCTATCCCATCCTTTGAAATAATATGTCCCAAATAATGAATTTGATTTTGATAAAATGAGCACTTGCTCAATTTGGCATACACCTGATGCTCCCTTAACACTTGTAACACCATCCTCAAATGATGCTCATGCTCTTCTTATGACTTAGAATATATAAGAAGGTCATCTAGAAAGACAATGCCAAACTTTTCTAAATATTCTTGGAAAACACCATTCATTAAGCACATGAAAACAACTGGTGCATTTGACAACCCAAATGACACCACTGTGAACTCATAATGACCATACCTTGTCCTGAAGGTGGTCTTGTTTACATATTCCTCCTTAATCCTTACCCGATGGTAACCGAACCTAAGATCAATCTTTGAAAATATCTTTGCATCCTTCAATTGATCAAAGAGATCATCAATCCTTGAAAAAGGATACTTGTTCATTACAATCACTTTATTCAACTGTCTTAAATCAATGCAAAATATTAATATCCAATCTTTCTTCTTCACGAACAAGACTGTGGCACCCCAAGTTGACACACTTGGGCATATATACCCCTTCTTTAGAATTTCTTCAAGTTTCATTTGCAACTCCTTCAATTCCAGTGTACTCATTCTGTATGGAGTCTTTGACACTGGAGCTGCTCCAGACACTAAATTTATAGAGAAATCAATGTCTCTCTTTGGGGTTAGTCCCGGTACCTCCTTGAACACATCTTCAAACTCTTCTAGGAATACATGATTTTCCAAATTTGAAACCTTATATTTAGGTGTCTCTTCCATATAAGCTGCAAATATTTGACACCCTTTTCTATAACATTTCTTTAGCTATAATGCTGAAATTTATCTGATGGTTACTGCCTTGGGAATTCCCTGCACTCTCCTTAATCTCCCTTCCTCATCCAAGATAGTAAATGTCTTGTTATGACAGTCTAGGATAGCATGATGCTCGTCCAACCAATCCATCCCAATTAGACAGTCATAGGAACCTAAAGGCAAGATGCTCAAATATTCCGTGGTGTTCAGTCCATTCATGTCCATAAGACATGACTTAACCATCTCATTAAATTTTCTTTTGGCTCCAGTAGCCAGCTACACCAACCAAGATTTTCCATGCTTGCTTCTTGGCAAGTGCAAACTTTCCACCATCTTAGGATCTATATAACTATAAATAGCTCCCGAATAAAATTAAAATAGCAATGGTTTGGTTGTTGATCATACCTTCCACTTGAATCATATGTGATTGATACTCTACTTGCTTGGTACATTTCATTCCATGTCCTCCACTGTTTCAACTTGCTAAACATTGTGGACAGTCCTCACTTTTTCACCTCTGTGAGGAAAATCTCTGAACATATGATCTCCTTTACAACCCCAACATTGTATAGGTGGTTTCCTTGGCCTTTGACCTCTTGTCTCAATCGTTTTGGGTTCTGTAGAAGTTGGTTGTCCCTGAGGATTATTTCTGAAGAATGGTGGCTTATATCCCTTCTTCCTTTGATCAGTCTTGAATTTATTTTTGTATTCCCAAGCTTTTTGGAAAGTTGGGCTTGATTTTTGTTGATCATATAGGCATTTATCTCGCCTTATGGTCTCCTCCAATTTCTTGGGATTATCATACTATATTTTGTCACTGATGAATGATAGCAACTCACTCAAATACTTTTGAATCTTAACTGTCTCATCCTTGATGAAAGAGACATATTTCAGCAGTTCTAAAAACCTTCTCTCATATTCATCTATGATCATACTTCCAAGCTTGAGTTCAAATAACTCTTTCATTTTCTTGTCATAGTATCTCTTAGTCAAGTATTTCTTCTCAAAATACTTCTTGAATTCCCTCCAAGTAACACTTTTCTCTTTAATGTGTTGCACCTGCACAAGCTGATCCCACCACATGGATGCCTTTCCCTTGAGTTGATAGATGAAAATTCTTCCTTCTGCATGAGAAGAATAATTATACAATTGAAAATACTTTCTCATGACCAACAACCATGTTTCTACATCTTCATCCTTCTTGTAATCACAATCAAATATAGGAGGCTTTATTTTGTTCATTTCTCCTCATAACTCATCCACCCTTGACCTCTTATGCTTCCTGACAGGGGATGGACTTGAGTTGTTGTCTTCCCTCTTATTGGAATCCCTCTAGGAGTGTTGGTGATGTATTCTAACACTCCTTTCTCTTATTTTCTCATCATTAGGCTTGTGACTTCCATATTTGCTTGAGCCACTCTCCTTATCCAATTTATTTTCTTTTATGTTCAAGATCTGCATTAACTTCATGTTGAAGTCATCCTACTGCTCCTTGGATCTCATAAGCCTTTCATTATCAGATTTATGGCTTTGGATATCCTTCTGCAAATTTTTATTGGTCTCTACCATATTCATGTTTTAATCCCTTCCTTCTCCATGTCCATTGGAATTTGTTCCTTCAATGCCTAGATGGGCATCCATCCCTATGATCTCATCTTCCTAGATGTAAGTCCCTTGTGCCTCTTCAATTCCTATGGACTCTATGAGGATCCTAATCTGATCTAGTTGTTTTTAACTTTGTAAAATTTGCAGCCAACAAAACTTTGTCAGGCTAACTGTTTTAAGAATTTCATGAAAATATGAACCATTCTGGTTCAATAATATATATCAGAATTATTTCTTCTGATTTCTTGGAAAATTGAATTCCTAGATCAATTTTCTGTGTGGATATTTAGATTCCACTTTCCAATACCTTTCCAAAGCCCAATCCCATGCTCAATTCCAATTCTTGAGCCGAAAGTTATGGTTATTAGAAATTTGACCATTATTTTTTCTATTCATTTTTTAACTTGATGTAACTCTGCACTGTAATTATGCAATTTTTCACCTACATCATTGGATTTTTCATAGGATATCAATTGGGTTTCTTCATATACATATTCTAGACACTATGTCCAAGTTTCACTTTTTTCTGGGTTCCAGGCTGCTAGTTACAGCCTGCTGAAGTTCTAGGCCAATTCGTGTTTTTGGTTTGGAATGCTACATGTACCTTATTTTCCATCTTAAACATTTTTAACATGCCCATAAATTTAATTGAGCTCTAATATTGTCTTCTATGGTTCAATATATTTCCATTTACTTCTCTTGTGCCTTAATTTGATTCCAGAGCAGAAAGTTATGGTTCTTGGAAGTTAGATGGGTCTTAAAATTTAACCTCCAATGTTTGTGTTGTAACTTTCTCATAAAAGCTCCGTTTGACGAACGGTTTACACCATTAGAAAGATATCTCCGAGATCTTTTATTTGATATACAAGGACATAGTGTACCATAGTATAATCTATTCTCGTGGTTTTTGCGTTGCTAAAAACGCTCTTCAGTGCCTAAAAAACGCGCTGCAAAAAATATGACATTCAAATAGTATAAAATGTCGTGGAATTTCGTTGGTTTTTCGTTGTTTTTCACCATCCAAACAAATTTTCATGCACAAATTTCAACCTGTTCACCCATATTTACCATGCATGGCAACACCACAAGGTAAATCGTGCTCCGCGCACCTATAACCACTGTGCATTACTTCTCTGTTGCGCCAATAACTGGCGCGCACTACTTTTGTGTCACAGTCCAATATCCACTGTGTGCAGTTTTGGTTCTTGCACTATTACCTGTTGCACGCATTTTTTGTATCGCGCATTGATATTCCACGTGCATTTCACTCCGCGCGCTACTTCATGCCAAAGTTTAGTATGCCCCCACTGCACACCAATATTCTGCGTGCACCATTAACTAAACTATCATGCGACAACATATACCCACATTACGCATGCACCAACCAAACTCCTCTGCGTTCTACCAATACTGCGCACACCACGTGCGCCATTATTATGTTTGTGCACATCACCTGCTAGTATTACGCATGCGTCAATCAATCTGCACCACACAATGCTTATTTTAGTGCGCGCACTCGCACACCAACATTTTTCCGCGCGACGCCAAAATTTGCTACGTGCACCCGCACACCAACATTTTTCCGTGCAGTGCCCAATTTTTACATATCACAAGATTTTCACTGTGCATCATGCATTTTTAATGCACCCACCTGTGCACACTCATTTTTATGCACATCAGTTTTCTCGTGAATTCCGCTACAGAAATTGGGGCTTTTGCTTAACTGTTTCCCAATTTCTACCATAGACATTCCGCAACTCAAAATTTGGCCACTTCGAAATCAATCCTCTGTGACAATTTGCTTCAATTCAACTTGCTCAACCCATCTAGGCTCAGTGTTGAAAACTGAAGCTCTGATACCATATTGTAAAGTCCCCGACCACCCAGGTCGGGCCATGATACATGAGAGAAAACTTTCGTTCTCTCTGCGAAACTTACTGTAACATACCCAACATCCAACTGAGCTATGCCACATGATTTTTTCGAACTACATGCTATTAAAATATATACACACAGAGATCTTGTAGAAACATATATATAAAACATAAAAAAACAAATACATTATGTAAATGCACAGATTCATACCGAAATAATAGTAAACATATACAGGAAATACCATAAATATACAGACAGTTATAACCATGCATAAGATAAACCCATAAAACTATGCATGTAAATAATAATGCAACATGTAAATTTATCACACAATTGGCACTTATCTTGGTAAGAATATCACCAACTACGTGTAGACCTTCCATGAACCTCCCAGCCTTAGACCACACTGCTCATCACTCTTAGCAGTGGGTCACCCCTGAGTTGGGACTAAACTCCACCCAGGTAAAGGGATTCCTAACCAGTCTAATGGCTCATAGACAACAGGAAAGACTCCATCACAGGTGCCAAATAAAAATAACAATCTACAATCCCTCATTCCCCACATGCCTGTCCCACCCCAGGAAGTGTGCCCCTTCTCTTCTCAATAGTCCTTCAACTTCTCCACTTCCTTTCCGGGCTTCAACAACATGTCGGACATGAAGTCTCAGAGCCCTATAGTTGTTTAACACCTTCAGGAAATCAATTCCCAACAATTCTTTCACCCAGAGAGAAATTTCTCATGGGCATGACAACCTGCTTCTTCAGTCGAGCTCCCAAGCTAACCAACTACACAAACGATTATGGTTATGGATACAAGTTTTGGTACAATGATAGGAAGGTATGAAGGATAACTGATAGCGTGAGTGAAATGGTCATGGAATCATGGCTGAATGATGGAAGGAATGATGAAAAACATGATGGAAGATCCCCCAAAATGAACTAAGTCCCAACAATATGTATGCATGTCCCCAACTTGACACTTTTCATGTTGGTAGCTACTTTGGCCCACTTGTCCCCAACTTTAGAACTTAGGATAAAATAATTATCCATACTTTATGTTTTAATAAATATTAATATAATATTCCTTTTTGGCTTAAGATCCCTAGCTTGGCCCTTTTCCTTAACTTTTAGCCCCTCCCTTTCACTAACTAGTGGAGTTTAGTCCACCTTGAGAATGATGATCATCAACGCTCATTAAATACACAGACTTGACTTCTCCCATGGCTCTCCGTCCATCTAGAGATGGCACTATATTTCTCTCATGTGATGGGAATGGGATTCAAGATCCTCCGATACTTCATGATTGATGTCTCGAATATGATGTCTTCAACGAACCTGACTTATCCCACTCTGCACTCATTCTGGTCATTCTCAGCTTCCAATTTTCTTCTTCCCAGTCTTTGTTCTCACATCCTTGTGATTTCTCCCTTTGTCCTCTGCAAAATCCACCGTTCTAGACTCTTTTTTATTTTCATGCCTCAGGAGAGAGGTCATTCGAAATGAGAAAGTGGTAGTCACTTGAGTCTCTGGGATCATGGTCACAATGGTTATCGCTCACCTAACACCAGTTGTGGTTGGTCTTGTCACACTACAATGGATCCTCCAACTGCTGTCCTTGCATCAAATGTAAAAGATGTCAAACCAAAATTGAACCAACCTTTATCCTATAACCCCATCATCCATGTTCCCAAACCCACTAATTTCTCTAGATCCCACTCTCCTCCCCCTCCCCATCCTGGTTTCACTAAGGCGCAACACTAACTCATTTATGAACTTCGTCGGGACAATGATGAATACTAATTCAAGAAAGACTTGATAGAGAAATTATTTGAATGGCTCTTGGACTCGGGTGTGGAAGACCCACAACAACGAAGCAACAAAGAGGGGTTACTTCAATCTTTGATGGTTCCCAAATATCTGGAATCATCTAGGCATGCTTTTCCTTATAGTCATCTTAGTAAATAAGTTTCCATGTCTTACTCTATTTTGGTATTTCTAGCTTTTGTATAGCCTGTTAGATTTCAAGGCCAATTTTTCTGGTATGGTCATAGGCCTAGGCCGATTTATGTTAGTTTAAAATTTGTAACCATGTCTCTATTTAGTCTTCATAGCACAAGTTTTTGGAACTTTCACACATGGTGGTGGGGCTGGTTTCCTTTGTTCGAAGCCTCAACACCAATGTCATCATTACTCATTCCAATTTGGATATATGAGAATAGGGGTAGTACTCAATTTTTATTTCAGGGTATCAAAGGCTTGATCACACTTTGGCTTCCAACTGAAGGCTTTAGATTTCTTCAGCAATTTCTCCAACAAGGTAGTTATGCTGGCATAATTTTTGATAAATCTATGGTAGTATCCAATTTGTCCCAACATTGACCACAAGTGTTTAGCACTCGTAGGTGGAGGCATATTCAACATCACAACAAATTTTGTAGGGTCAACTAGCACTCCTTCCCTGCATACCATATGTCCCAACAAGTTTACAAATGGTACACAAAAAATACACTTCTTCAAGTTTAAGGAAATATGTATCTATCTGCAATGATCAAACATCAATCATAGTAGACCTATGTGCTCTTTCAATAGGCTCTACATGGTCTAGTCATCCATATATACTTCAATAAATTTATGAATAAATTCGTAGAATGTAGGAATGACTATTCGAGAGAAAACAACTGGGTCATTCTTTAGTCCAAAGGGCATAACATTATAAGAAAAATAACCCATTATGTAGTGAAGTTAGTATTTCTCTTATATTCTTCCACAATTCTAACTTGATGATAGCTTGAGAATCCATCTGTAAAAGAATAGGCTTCATTGCCCACCACTTGATCAAGAACTTCATCACTAAAGGGAGTAGGAAAAGGGTTATGTACACAAGCTGAGTTCAAACTCCTATAATCCACACAAACTCTTATATCATCAATACCCTTCTTTCTATGTATGAAAATAGGACTGATCCACTCGGCCTCAACCATAGGGGAAATTAGCCTAGATGCTAACATTCTATCAATATCTTTCTTAACTTTATCCTTGACTCATGGATTCAGATGATATGTTATATGTTTAACATACTTAGCATATGGTTTTAATTTTATCCTAATTTCTTCCAACTCTCCCTTAATCCTCTTGAGTTCTAAAGAACTCTTAGGAAAGATATCCTCGTACTCTCGCAACAGATATTGTATCTATGTCATGGTTTTATCATCCCAATAATCACCTATGGATTCCATCTTAGGATGCTCCTCACTCCATATGTTTACTTTATACAAGCTCAGAGGTTGGGTGTATGAGATGCTGGTATCACTTGATATGGTATCATAGACTTCTCTTATTCCAGTGGATTCCTGAAAGGTTAAATGTATGAGTTCCCCCAAGTCCTCGGTACCTTCAGGGTCCTTATCAACTTTAATACAAGCCATGGGTATTCTAGTAGGGAAGGGATAAAAAATATATAAAATCAAGTGTTCATTCTTAGAGCAGATTGTGAGTGGACATTTAGGCTTAAATTCACTACTAAACAATATCTTCTTGATTCGCTGCAGCACAGTTGTGATTTCGGGAGTCTTACCAGAGAATTAGAAATCATGGAAGAATTGATTTAGAAGTGTCTTCCAACATACTTTTTGTCTTCTTGTTTCTTCATGCACATGCCAGGCTTTAAGAATTATTCCTAGAGAATGAAAGAAGTGATGTTTCCACAGATAGGAAGGGAGTTATGCAACTTTCCACGCTTGTAGACAATGCTCAATATGTGCAACTGGGTTAGAATGACCATCGTGTATTTCCAAGGATAACAATTGTCTCTTCTGCTTATGATGTTGTCCCAGCTACGATATCGACATTAGTGGAATGAACTAATGTTGTATAGTGAGTTTGAATTCATCCCAAGTGGACAAAGTTTCTTTGTGAGTATCCCACCACATGGCTAGAGAAGACTTCAAGGTGAGGTCAAGTGATAAGATTTTGTGTTAGGCCACAACCCTACCCTCCATGTCAAGGAGAAATATCTGTATATCTGAGGTACCATCATATGTTGGATACTCCTTTATCTCCATTCCAATCCATTGTACTGCTTGGAATTTTGTGCAATGCCTTGATGAGTTCTCATACCTGCCTTATTTCTAGTTGTCAAAAGAAGCTTCAGGGTCTTCATCCGCAAACTGTATGATTCACTAGCTTATGGATCCATCTACAGTGGGATTAATGTAATATTCTCGGTTGCCTGCAATCATAGTGTATAGTTGGTCCAGAACATCTCGTTCCATATTCTCATCTGCTGGGTCAGTATACCGTGGACCTTGATACAAATCTTGAGGCTGAGTTACTTTCATGCCATCATATTCAGAGGTCATAATTTATTTCTTCAGATCTATTATAGCCTAGTTATCATAGGCCTAGTCAATTCCTAATAGAGCTAGGTAGAGATACCCCCCCCATTATTTCAATGACCTCTAAGTCTACCACTATTTTGACACCGACTAAATCCATTTCAACATTTTTTATCCTTCCTATCGAATAAATGTAGTATTGATTCGCCATCTGCAACTATATAGGAAATTAAATAGCTTGGGTTTTCCCATCACTTCCCAGGTATTTTTTGGAAATATATTTACATTAGAGCCCAAGTTCAACATAACATCCTTGATCTCATATTCGTCTAGGTAAGCATTCAACCAAAATTCTCTCCCAGTTCTCCTCTTCCTTCTTTGTATCCTACTTGTGTTCCTTTCGAGAAGGTTAGCAACAATGGACTCTTTTGGATTTCCTTAGGTTCCCAAGGCCCTTTTTATTGTGTTATGCAACTTCCTATTAAGTTGTTCATCGTCCAAATGTCAAAAAATAGCTATAACCACAGGTTAACAACATTTTGCGACGTACTCGAGGGATTCATCTTAGTAAGTAATTCTTTAGGGGCTCTTGGTTGACAAGGATTTATCTTAAAACTTGGTTCTGCAATCTCAGGCATTGTAGAACTAGACAATTGTCTAAATATTTCCACTACGTCCTTACAGAATTCCTTCTACCTTAGAGGATCGTACTTAGTATTCTCAAGGAATACCTTTTGAATCTTGATCCGATGAGGATTTTCAATATCAACACCGGTCTTGGTTCCACCTCTAGTGAAAATGTTAATATTAGGTTCTCTTCCCTCAACTACAGGTCTAGGCTTAGAATTTATCATATTAGATCCTATTTTCCTTGCACATTCTTCCCATTTGGTAATCAGATCTGGACAATCTTCTATAGAGTTGGTATTATTTCTAAAATGTGCACACCATGGCCTTCATGGAAGCAGGCGATCTCTTTCAATATTCCCTTTCTCATCATAATTGTAACATAGAACTGGCCCTCGTCTACCAGTCCTTCCACCTCTGAAATTTCACCCACCTCGATGGCCTCCTCCATACCCTTGATCTAATTTTTCAGTGAGACCATTCAAATCTCTACATTGGTTGGTAGAATGAGTAGGAAACCCACAAAATTCACAATATACTGTATTCAGAACAAGGGTATACTTTCATACAATAGTACAATAACTTGGAGAGTGCATGTGACTTCTACAAATCTCACATTACTCATTGTTTTCTCCTCCTTGAAGATTCTGGAAAGAATGGTGTTGAATAGGATCGTGAAATGGTGTTGTAGTGGTGACTTGCACAACCCCTCCTAATGGTCCTACTGGTGGCGTCTCCATTGGGTGAGGCGAGAGTCCTACACCCCTCAATCTTGGACATTCAGTTGTTATATGGACTTCTATATAACAACCAATACACCATACTTGTGGTCAACCTACTCTGGGAAAGGTAAACACTTGTATCTTGTTAGTTAATGCATAGATTTGTCCTTGTAGTTGTGTGATATTGTGAGCTCTAGGTGGTCTCATCACCCTCAAATTTCTAGGATAGCTTTCCATAGCCTCAATCTCCAAGAGGATATCCACACAAAGATTCATTACTTTGCACACCATGGAGAAGATCATTAAATGATGATTGATAATAGGTGACAAAGTTTAAAAGGAATGGTTAATGATTCATATTGTAAAAATGATTAATATTTTTTGAGCATAATGTGCTCATGTATTTTTCATTTAATTTGTAAATTAGTTTCCTAGTTTTAAGGGGAAATTAGTTTTGTATGAGAATCCACCTCAGAAATTAGTTTCCTAATTTTAAGAGGAAGTTGGGATTCTCATGAGTTGGTTTTGGATTCTTCCTCATGTTATCACATGTGGTTTCCTAGTCTTAAGGGGAGGTTAAGGTTGGTTGAGATGCTTTCTCATTTTTTTCCTTGAGTTGTTATTAGATCCTAAAATTGTGGATCTTGTCTCCTTGAATTATGGAGAGAGGGAAACTATATAAATTCCTTATGTAAGAATTGTGGGGGAGGGCCCCTTTGAGGCCCCTTGGAGAGAGAGCTTGTATTGTGAGGAATGTAGTCCTTCTGGTGTCTGAAGAAATGTCACTTATGTGAGAACCTTAAGTTCTCTGTGTAAGAGAATGTTTCTTTGGGTTTCAACCCTATCAGGAGCATGCACCACATTTTTTGAAAAGGTTTCATCTCTGGATAAAGGAAGGAAAATAAAACAATTCGTATTCCAAGAAGATCCAGAGGCATAGCCAAGACATATGGTGAACTCTTCTAACACATAGATGTCAAATTATATGTGTGAGTTTTGTTTTCTTTCTCACTTGATTAAGTAGAGATTTAATTACACATATGTGCATAATTATGACAATTTTAATCATGTTCATATGCAATGCTAAATGATTATTTACTCATGTTCACATGTGATTAAGCGTCAATAAAAGATCCTCATTGTAGAATTTTTGTAGAGAAATATCTCACAGAAATTCACAGATCAAGTGGTATCAGAGCAAGTCTGACTAGTTTTGCCAATTCTGAATATAATCATGGGAAAAGAAAAGAAGAAAGCATGTCTTCTTGAGCTTGAATAAAACAACTAGACCATTCAAGTAGAGAACATTGAATTGAGGAGGTTGATTCAAGAATCAAAAGAAGAAAAGAGAAAACTACAATTGTAGCTACAATATATGGATGAGCGAGTTGGGGAATGATCTGCTAGAAGAGAAGGAGAAAGTCCCTCCAAGACCAGAAAAAACTTGTGGCCATGGAAGGTATATCAATTATGGTTCTTGTTATGAAAATATTGATACTTGCACATATTTTCAGATAATAGAGGATTCTCTCCATACTCCAGATAACCAAGGTGGTTTTCTAGAAGCCTCATCTACAACTTCATCCAACCAGGAGGAGCAGTTGACCAAACTTCAAGAACATGACAAAGTGTCACAAAAAGGAATGGAGGTAAAGAATTCTCCATGTTCAAATCCTTCCCTCATTAATGATGATGCTTCTTTTGGATCTTTTGAAAGGCACACCAAGGGAGTTGGCTTGAAGTTGTAGAGGAAGATGGGGTATAAAGGACAAGGTATTGTTATTGATGGACAATGAATCATTCAACCACTAGAGGTTGAAGGAAGACCCTAATATGTAGGATTGGGGTATGGTGAAAGAGAATGCTCAAAAGCAGTAGAAGAAGAGGATTCTTCAAGAAAAGAGATGATATAATCACCAACACCATCTAACAATAATGATGGCACATCACTTTCTGAAAGTGATAGTTCTAGAATGATACTCCGGAGGAAATCATAGTATCCTCGAAAATGTTTGGACAACAAGAGCATTGCAAAGTACTGGAAGAGGAAAGATCCTTACAGTGAAGGCGAGAAGGACATGAAGTCACACAAATATTGCATTAACTGGAAAATGAGTGGTCACTAGATAAGGAAATGTTGTAAGCTTCACCCTGAGCTTCGTGGTACACCAAGCAAGAATCCTATACTAGAGTCTATGAAGTTGGAGGTTGGATCCTCCTTAGTTGAAAAAAAATGGCCAAAAATCAAAGTTCCCAAAACTTTATGAAAACAACACTAAGTCGAAGAGATCGTC
The DNA here is from genome assembly GCA_009831015.1 of Picea engelmannii. NCBI lineage: Eukaryota > Viridiplantae > Streptophyta > Pinopsida > Pinales > Pinaceae > Picea > Picea engelmannii. The sequence goes on along the minus strand of ML809667.1, from coordinate 57,778 downwards.
GAGATATTTCCAATGAAGCGAATGAAACCTCAAATAGACTCTGGATGCAAAAGTTATGGCTATCTGCAATTTTCAGCGAACAAGCAAATCTAGTGAATTTCGTACAATGTTGACGTCATCATGTTGACATGGCAGCACCACAGGATACCATGTGTCATGTATTTTTGGCACTTTCAGGAGTCCATATGGACCAGTAAAAATGTGCCACATGACATCTGTACGGATGCCACATGGTAGTACGTATGTTGACGTGCTCGTATGGTGATGACGTCAGTAGAGTGACTGGACCGTACATAATGTTGATGTGGCAGTACGATGCTGATGCAACAGGTGATGTGTCGACTGAATGGGAAGTATGGTTTTGATGTGGCTATATGGAAGATGATGTGGTAGTATGAGAACTATCATGGCACTGATGTGTCGGATAATTAGGCAGTATGACAGATGATGTCACAAAATGAGAGGCTACCACGTGTCAGGTGGATTTGTCGTTTTCAGAGGTCCAAATGGACCAGTAAAATTGAGCCATGTTTCATCCGTACAGATGATGTGGAAATACAGAGTATGATTGGGCATTGATGTGGTGTTTATTGGGCCACCACTGAACTCTTGAATGAGCATTGACTAGCTAATCACAGAGTGCCACATGGCCCAATCATGGGGCACCATGTGGAACCCCTCATTTTCCCAATGAGGGTTGGGTCTGAAAAATAAAAATTCAAAATGGATGATTCTTATCACCAAAAAATTTCTCATACAAATACATTCAACTGATGAAGAAACAGTCAACACAAATACAACATACAACCAATAATTACATGAGGATCACAATCAAAATTGGCCAGATAGTCACAAAACTATGTAAGAAGATCCTAATTTTTTGTGCATATTCAGCAAAGACATCTCACACACATCTGCACAGGCTAACACAATGTACAACACACAATGCGTGGGTCATGTGACTGACAATCAAGCAACCTGCACAAATGCAAAACCGACACATTGATGATTTTTGTCGGGCCTCAACCACTTTTGGAATGAAGTAGATCTCGACCATACCCCAAAATCGCCCTAAAATTCTGCCTTGGGATCATTGAAAGGATGGGAGGTACCTTCGAAGGTCTCCCCATTCACATTTGAAACTAGTTGTGAAATATCTAGCAATCCTCCTATAAATAGAGGATCATTGTATGCAAAAGAATAGGAAGTTTATTGTAGTATTATGTTGTTCAAATCTTCTTGGAGAAACCATTTCCTCTCTCAAGAACAATTTGAGAAAGTATAGCAAAGGAAATCCTTTCCACCTCTTGGGGAGCCTTTCCATGCATTTCTTCACTATTTTCAAGTTAGAATAGTAGAGTAGAAGCTTTGTATTGAGGGATTCAAGAGCCCTCCCTTAGGAGGAATAAGGGATTCACAAATTCCACATTTCTCCTCTTGGTGTTCTCAAATTAAGAAGACTAGTGTCTATTGGATACCAACTCTTTGTGTTCAATCTTTTGCATCTCTTGTTGATAGTTGTTTAACTCATGCTTCTTGGTTTATCATTTTATTTTGTTCTTATATATGTTTCATTGTTTACAAATTTACTAATATGATAACCATTGTTCTATGTTGTTTAGCTAGTCCAACTAAGCAATCAAGGGTCCTCTCTTTGCTCACCCAAGTGAAAAAAGGAACTCAACAGTTTGGCGACCATAGTAGGGATTGGGGATCAAATTCCCCCCC
>ML809667.1:29186-47209 GCA_009831015.1 Picea engelmannii | reverse complement strand
GTTGAGTACATGGTTGAGACAAGTAGTTGATGAGTTGGCACATACATGAGGTGTATAGTTGATGGTGTTGGTACATATTGATGAGTCATTGTTGATGAGTGGTTGACACATGATTGGTATATACTTGGTACATGGTTGGATGCTCTTGTTTATGGTACAGATTGATATCTGTTGAGGATTGTTGCCTCATCTAAGTTGGTGCTGAGAATGCAAGCTGAGTCTTGCATATAGAGATGGTGCTCTTGTAGATTTGTACTCTATTCAGTTGTTGCTGATAAACCCAAAGGATTGTAGTCCATAATAAAAAGAAAATTGTACATACATCTCGTGTTCTTTATGTTCATTGTGGTGATGACTTGTTGATGATATATTGCTGATATATGTTGCTGATATGTGCTCACATATAAATGGTTATAAATGACAACAATGGGTAATGAATAAATGTTGAATGCTAATTGATGAGTTTTTGTGCAAGAGGAAAGTTTTGGGAAAAAGAACCCCACACTCATTCACCCCCCCTCTAAGTGTGGTAGGTGTGTCCAACAGCAAGTGCGTGGGCATCTCTTGTGCTCAAAGTCTCGACCACCCGCCATGGAGGAAGGCAATTAATGAAGATTGAGCAGGTAGCTAAAACCTCAGCTCAAGATGTGAATGTAAGGCATGAAGGTTCTGGCAGGCAGTCTGCCCAAGATCGTCTTGTGTGCAGGTTTTCCTAAAAGAGCCATGCCGATATGATGTCCTCGACTGATCAGAGGAGCCTGCACACACTAAGTTGGACTTTAATGTCTCAACTACCCTCCTACTGCCAAGGGGATGAATTGCTCTGAGTATATATACTCAATTTTTGTATTTTTGTAAGGATGGATGGTAGAGCAAAGCTCCCAATTGTAATGTTTTAATGAAGCACTGGTTTTCCTGGCTTGGTATCTGCATATGAAATTTTCTTGTTTAATGTAAGACAACTCTCTTTTTCATCTAGTTTCAATCTCATACTAAAAGGGTTCATGATTGACTGATTCACATGAATTGTCGTGACTGTGTTATGATAAAGGATTTATTATAATTCTATTATGTTCTTTTGGTGTTTCTTCTCTTGGATATAATAGGTTATTGTGTTCAAGTTTTTCTTTTACAGGCCATTAGAATCTCGATGCCTACAGTAGGCCTTCACATTTCCTCATAGAAGTCTTCCTCCTACTCACCCTTATTACAACTTACTGTCTGAAGTTAAACCAAGACCTCATCTGCTTGTGCATGCCTAGCCTAGTTTCCGAGTTAGAACGATATTGTTCTAAGTTTACTTCCATTCATCACCCTTTATCAACAAATAGTGACATAAAATGATGGGCATCAAGCTTACTCCTGCTGCAATCTAGGAGTGACTTCTGACGCCAAATCTTGAAGAAACCTTCATCTCGCTTTAAGTCAGCCATTTTAGGAGAGGACAATACCTCTTAACTTGTTTTTGAAACATAATCTCAAAGAATTGTAAGGGCCCATACATGCCCACATGTGCACAATCTTAGGATAATTTCAATTTTTTAGACTAAACCACTTAAGAAGTTTAAAGAATTGTAAGGGCCCACATGTTCACAATCTAGGAATAGATTCAAATCTTTCTTAGATTCGATAACGTCCTAGGGAGATTAAATTTCAAGAGTAAGGACTCACATGTCCACCGTGCTAGTTGTCTAGGGATTTTTCAATTTTTGCAAGGATTGTTTGTGAAATTTAGTAAGTTAGAAGTAAGAAACAATTGTAAAGGACCAAGCGATGTCCACATGCCAAAATATGCTCACTTAACTTATTAAAAATTCATCACTCACCATCACTTCTTGCACACAATAGAGATTCAAAAGGTTTTTCACTAGATACTTGAAACCATAGTATGCTCTTCTCATGCTCATAAGCGATTTGGGAAGATCATAAGGGATTCATTTTTTTAGTAAAGATATTTTTTTGTACACCATTTTTAATCAACAAGGTTGTCCCATGACCCCAACTTCACAGCCCATTTTCACATCCTAAAAGAAACCATAATCAACCCACTTATAACCTTTACAAGAGGAACAAAAAAGAATTTGGTATTCTAAGTTATGATTTTATGGATAAGAATCCAAATAACTCCCCATCATCATCTTTTCATTGAAACTTAGAAAGTTGCGAAATAGGATACCAAAATCCTCCCAATCAAGCATTCCTACACCATAAGGCAGGGATAATGATCCATATGGATCTCAATGGCCATCCACCTTTTCCACTAAATCACCATTTTGAGCCTGTGGTTCTGATAAACCATGATATTCACCCTTTTGATGGGGAATGGAATGTAATGTCGTATTCATTTGTTAATTATAGACATCATGTAATGATTTCCTAGTGGTCTTATGTACATGCCTACAACATAACATTAATGCATCGAATCCCATTAGAACTCTGCAGCTAAGCGTGCTTAGGCTAGAGTAGTACTGGGATGGGTGACTGCCTGGGAAGTCCTAGTGTTTTACATGCCTATGGCATTTTATAAAATTAGTCCAATTTATCCCACATTCATCATGGGAATTGTTCTCCTCTCACTCTCTCATATATAATTGAGGTGAAGGAACCCCTTTAAGCATGAAATGGAGTGTGATGTAAAGCTTGTTGTGAATGAAGCATAGACAACATCTCTTTCTTTTCAGAGATAAGCTACCCCATTCTGCCAGTTTTTGATCTACAATGTTTTTCTCTCTCTTGTTCATTAATAGAAGTTGGGTTTCACTATATTTATGTGTTCTTCACATTATCTCTGTGTATTTACTTGTTATATATCAATTATATTTTTTCTTCATGTCGTTCTCAAAATAATCTGGATCAGAGACACCCATGAAGGGTCGAAGGCGAGGTCCAGTTATTCTGTGTGTGCCTCCTTGGGTCAGCCAACCCTCGAAAAGCATCCAACCTGTGACCGATTTCTGAGGCCAAAAATCTAAATGCCATGCTTGATCGAGGTGACTGAGGCCAAAATATTGGTTTTATCTACCCAAGGTGGCAGTTGTGGGCTGCAATCCCACCTCATTTAGATTTTGAACGACTGTTGGGAAATATCGCCAATACTTCTGGGATATGCCTCCTTCACCCCTCATTATAACTGATTGTTCATCCCTTCACTGGTATATCTTCAAGTGGGTTCCGACCCCACTGTCGAGTGATTTTTTGGACGTCCAGTGATATTTGAGAGGAATGACATTACGTTGGATACGAAACATGCATTCTTTTTTATATTCCCCCATGCAGAGTCAGAAAAACAAAAACAAACTACCGATTACATTGTTTTTTTTATGTATGATATCACCATTTGATTACATGTGATTTATGAATGCATTGATTCGATAATTTGTAAAGTACTTATTCTATCAGTTCTTCTCATCACCACCATCATACAACCACACATAGTCGAGAACCATAGGGGAACCACAACATCCCCGTCGTTCTAGACGTTTACAAAATCTCCCCCCAATTTTGAGAGGTATTCCCCACTTGGATGATACATCAACACAAACTTCACATACTACAGTAAGTGCCATGGTCCTAGGATCAACCTTACTTGGATCTACTTTGTTGGTCACTAATACTAAGAACAACTCACCCATTATTCCTCCACCACAACGAGGTGGAGCCCAACCTTCTTTTCAAAGAACAATCTCTCAACCATCCTCACAAGGAACATTTTCCCAACCATCACATACAATGGTTGGTAGTCCCCCCTCCATGCCATACTTGGCATCTCTTAATATACCAGATTTTACTAAAATAACGAACGATCCCATATTACATGACCCCACTTGGCCAAATATGCCCACTAAGCTTCCTTATGATATTCCCAAATTCGAAGGCAAGCCCAGAGAAGACCCCTCCAATCACATTATGTCTTTTCACGTATGGTCTTCTTCCAATAACATTATGGAATATTCTATTCGCTCACAACTATTCCAAAGAACTCTCATTGGTCCCTTTGCTAAGCAATATGTGGATGAGAAAGTTGGGTCCCACTCCACCTTTGAGACATTGGCAAAAGCCTTCTTATCCTTCTTCCAACTCCTAGTGCCATGACACTGGATTGGAAATCCTATTAGAATTCAAACAAACCTCGGTCGTCCATATAGCCGATCACATTCATGAATGGAAAAGAAGAAGAAGTATCTACAAAGAAGATACTACCCCACAACAATGACTAGATTGGTTCCTCAAATCATTAGTCCCTCTCCTCACCAAGGATGTTGCCACTACTTTTCCTCAAACTGAAGAAGAGGCCATCACCAAGGCCCAACAATTTGACTTGATCTACTTTCAATCAGGGTACCTTTATACCGTATTATCGAATGCTCCTCGCCCTTTACCATTTGGTCAAGAAAAACTAGGAGCATCACATGTTGCCAATCGATTCATTGGGTCCATGGCCCATACTCACCCACACGCTCAATCGGTACCCATGTTTGCAACCAATCCTTACCAACCACCATATGGGGGAAACCCATACTACCCTCCCCCACCACATCAACCACCATTAATTTATGGCACCCCCCCTTCCAATCATGGGACCACCAATACCTTCCCCCCCATTCACCCAATACCCGTACAATAGGCAATACCTTTGCCATCTACAACATATACTCCCAACCCTATGGGAGGCACCTCCACTTCATACAACCAGTACAACCCCCCCCCAAGGTAACCCTTACCATCCCTTCCCTGGTCCTCCTCAACTCGCTACCCCAACACATGGCCAACAATAGGGAGGAGTAAATTTTATCCAACCATTGCCTATTCAAAAAGTTCAAGCATTTGAATAATTGAATACAACCAATCCCCCTCATCAACCCAATAAAAACTGAAGAAAAGGAAATAATAGAAACCAAGGACAGGGAGGAAACCCCCAACAACCAAATCCCCTAGTCGGAAACAACCAAAACCAAGGTAACAAAAATCCCCAAGGGGACAATAACAATGGAAAACCACACCAAGGAAGGAAAAAAAACCTTCGAGCCAATTTCCCATATGAATTATGTGGCGAGTACAACCATTACACTCATCATTGTCCCCAAATAGTTGATTAAAAGTGAATGAAGGAAGTTATGAATCCCCACACCCTCCTACCCCCTGATGTAGGAGCATCGTTCCACCTCAGCAAATGATCCAGCACGCCAACACACAGACATGCAATGGATAAAGGGAGAGGTGTCGACCCTCCCATTTTTAAAATTTGAAATATGATCCTATACAGATTTCGTGTTGTAAGGCTGATAAATGCCAAGCTATGGATTTGTACATGTAATGGATAGGGTTACCTTAAATGGTTTCCTATAGCAGGTCAAGATCATGGTCAGGTCTGGACATTCATTTATGGAATGTAGCCATAGAAGTATGGTGTCATAACTGAGACAGTGATAGCACTAAGGCAGTGAAGACGATAAGCTCATAGAGCCCTCTTTTGAAATTAGGACATTAGAGAAAGAGAGATATCAAAGGAGTAGAGAGGTCTTAGATGATAGACGATAGAGGATAGTTGAAACAATTAGGAGGATAGGAGAGGGAGGCGAATTTGTAGCAGTTCAGTTTTTGTAAACACAATGTAAGGCATTTTGAGATTAGTACAAAAGAAGTTTTTCCTACATATGTGTTTCCATGTGCTTCTATGTGTTTTGTGAATGTTAATGGTGTGTTAAATTATGCTATAGATGTATGTTAGATTTCCATCTACAGGGATAGATAGATTTCCCTATCTGATCGGGAGTGTTGATTTCATTTTGGGTTCTTTAGGCTGTGCAAGGAGTGCACAACAAAAAGTTAGAAGTTTTGTAGCCAGCGCAAGGAGTGCGTATCTGAATCTCTCTATCTAGTTCAGAGGAGAACGTGCTAGGAGGGCGCACCATAGGAATCATAAACTCAAGGGAGAAGCCTCAAAGTTACTGAACACCTTGGAGGAAAGACTGTGCAGAGAAAGGCACATGGAGACATAATTTTTGAGGATTCTATAGAGCTCTGCCAGGAGGGAGTCAAGTGAGTGCAAGGAGTGCATAAGGAGAACTCTGGTTCGAGTTTAGAGAAAAGAGAAGTGTCGAGGAAGACCTTTTGCAGAGTTGTTGGATACTCTGTTGGCTCAACAAGGAGTGCTTGAGCATAATTTTCCAAGAGGGAACTTATATCTCTTCGAGGGATGAAAGGGATAGAGACCTTTTGAGGTCCGAGCAGTTGAAGCTCAAGGAGGAAAAAAAGTTGCTGAATACTCTGGAGGAAGACTCGTGCAAGGAGTGCACTAGGCCAACACTTGGATGAAGTGTTGAAAGAAATCCAGTTGAAGGTTGGTCAAGAACAAGAAGTGTGCACAGGGAGAACTTGTTTCAAGTTCGAAAGCTCAGGTGGTCGAGCGCAGAAAGTGCTAGGAGGGCACCAAAATTTTTCTAAGAAAGTAGAGGGCCAAGTCCCTTAGAGACAGAGCGAGTTTAAAACTTAGAAGAGATAGCACAAGGAGTGTGCAAGAGTGGACTTATTCCAAGTCCCAAATCCCAGGAGGGACATCATCTTCATAATGCAGATGAGACCAAATTCATCGCCTCATAGGAGAAGAATCAAAGGCCGCAACCTTTGAAACTTTTGAATTCTTCCAAGTCAGGGAGAAATTACAAGCTCAAGAGGAGGAAATCTGGACCGTTGAATCTCACGTCCAGGCACACAGGAGAGTGCACAATAAGAAACAAATCTCAGACGTAGGATCTGGGAGCGCGTGAACCAATAGTCGTTGGATCCAAGGAACATGCACAAGGTTTAACCATGTTGGAGTTGCACAGGAGAGTGGATATCATGAAACGTGAAGTCATGAAATCATCAGGACCATCCATCGAAAGGGGTCATGTGGCGAGAGATCAACATTTCACTGACTTGCAGGAGGGAAAGGTCAAAGGGTAGAATCGTGAGAGCTCGCAAGGTCTGAGTTCACGATTTGATCTGAACCATTGGAACGAGTAGAGATTTGGATCATTGATTCATTTCAAGGGAAGGAATATCGACATTTCGCGAGTTGGGAGTGTGAAGGAAGATGCTCTCAGAAGTCGTGAGTCATGAAATCCTGATTCATGAAGAAATAATCTGGAGCGTTGGATCAAGAGAAACAAGACCATCGATCTAGCATCGCGGTCATCACAAGTTCTCATATCGGGAGAAGGGAGGTGAATGATCCTCCAACTTCATGAAATACGAAGTCCCGATATGCGAAGGGGGAAATAGGACCGTCGGATCACGGGGATCGTGGGCCATCGATCTGACGCAAGAAGAGCTCGGGGTTCGAAACTTCGGGTATTGGAAGGATGAGAAAGAAAGATTTCGGGAGACGTGAAGAACGTAATACCGAAGTGCTCAGAAGGTTGGTCATAGGTCATAGTGAGGATTCACATTGGTGAAGGTTGAGGGAGGAGCTAGCGCAAGCTAGTCTCTAACTCGGAGTTCATGATTTTAGAGTTCGAGAGAATAAAGGTGACTCACCTGCAAAGACCCGATAAGTGAAGTTGCGATGCACCTTTTGATTAGGCGAGTGGTCACACCCGTGGTCATGTAAAGGAAATGGATTATCCAGAGAAGAGCTAGTGTTTGTTCGATGTTGAGGTTTGAACAACGCTCAGGAGAGGACCCGTGGGTCTCATACGACCTGTGCCACGGGAAAAAGGGCCTGTGTAAATGGTTTTAGGGTCTAACAGAGACCCAAAGAGTTGATCCGACTTAGTTATTGATCGATCCTTGACGGGAGGTCAGCAGCCCTAAGGGGAGAAGGGGGGTCTGCATCAAGTGGTATCAGAGCGAGTTTTCATGTGTAGATTTCAGGTGAAAGTGAAAGAGGAGGAGGCCATTATTTTGTTTGCAGACAAAATACAAAGGAGAGACGATGAAAGGAGTTGACCTGATAACATCAAGTGGTATCACAAACATGAGTTTTCCTGTAGACAATGGGTGAAAGGTAGGAAAAGTTATAATTCTCTGTAAGAAGGTTGTTTCACACGCATGACATCAACGAAATTTTAAACAACCAGGTGAGCTGTGAGAGAAAATGGAGATGCTCACAGATGTAGAGTGATCCATAGACTTACCAGGAGGGCAGGTAGAAGGTAGAAATGGCTACTGAAGGCCATGAGTGTGATCGAAGAGAAGGCTGCAAGAAGAAAACAAATCTAAAGTTGGATCTAGAGCTCAATGAAACATGAGCGAGGATGGATCAGCTGACATTAAAAATGCAGCGAGATGCTAAAGCGCATTGGGTGTATGAGTGGCCTATGAAGAAGAAGGTGAAGTCGCCAGTCAAGATATTTTTGGCTAGAGGAAAACAACAACTGTTAAAGAGGTGGCTGAGGTATGTCTAAAGCCTCAGATATGGATAGGAAGTGGTTCACATCTATGAGCCAGAAGCTGGAAGGAACCTCAGTGATGAGGAGGAGGTAAGATCAGATGAAGATGCCATAAACTGCCAGGAGAGCAGAGATGGATTTTCATATTTCCAGGTGGGCAATGAGATGAGATTATTGGAGGATCTCATAGAGTGTCAGAAGGAAAACAATGGAAATTCATATTGCCAGCTGGGCAATGATATGATATTGGTAGAAGATTTCATCAACTGCCAAGTGGGCAGAAATGGAATTTCAAGTTTCCAGGTGGGAAATAGAAAGAGATCAGTGGAAGGTCTCGTGTACTTCTAGAGGAGAAGTGATGAAAGTTCAAATTGCCAGGAGGGAAATGAGATGGGATCGGTTGATCTCATAGACTTCCAGGTGGGAATAAGAGAAGTCCCAAATTTCCAGATGGGCAGGGGGAAAGAGATGAGATTGTCTGAGAGTCTCACAGACTCTGTTGAGAGTTCATATTAGCAAGGAGTGCTGATAGGTGAAGATTCATGTGGGTTTGTAGACTACGTGAATGAATATGATGAGAAGTTAAAAAATCTCACCATCCAGGAGGAGGATCAAAAGAGTATTTTGATCATTGGAGGGATCAAAGAGGTCCTACCAAACAACCAAGTGAAGGCCAGTGCACATGATGAAAGTGCAACAACAGGGGAAGGACAACCAACATTGACTGTCATGATGAAGGAGAAGATATCGAAAGCTACCCAAGGAGAAGAAGAAGAGGAGCACATAGTTGAAATGATCACTGAATGGGAGATAGAATTGAGGATGTTGGAGGATTGGTTGGACAATCCAGAACCAACAGATGGCTACCAGAAGATAGTCATGCAAATTTCAGGAGAAGAGCATTCGATAGAATTGCTCAAAATTTTCAGCCAAGAAGCTGAACAAGAGATGACTGCAGCACTGGAGCCTGCAACAGAAGAGGAAGCAGACATCGTAGACTTTGCTAAGATGCATGAGGGACTAGAAATACTGGAGAGAAGTAGGAATATCCAATAGGCTAAGTTGGATACAGATGGAGGAGAATACCATCCAGAGGAACAATTGGAGGGAGTTCGACTTGAACCAACACAAGAAGAGATGACAAAAGGTAATTTGTCAGAGGAAGAAGCTGAGCAACAACTCGATGACGAGACTACAGAACTGGAGCCTACAGTAGGGTGGTAAGATAATGCCACAAAAGAAGAATAAAACGATATGCGGGATCAAGATGATCTACCCACCGATAAAGAGGAAGTGCAGTAGAGGAGACTGCATAAGAAGAACCAGCCACTAGAGTAGTTTTATAGGGTGATATAAGAGATAAGGAAGATGATGTTGAGGTCAACAAAAGCAGTCAGCAAAGGGAAGTTGAATAGGGGAGAACCTGCCATAGCAGTGGGGAAGAAGGAGAAGAAGAAGTGACAACAACAACGACATAGATGAAGAGGAGCAAGATGACAACTCCAAGGAAGAGTTTGGGATCCATAAGGATTTCAACACTGGAGAAGAGGAGCTCATGAGCAGGAGCTCATGTTTTTCCTAGAAGTGGAGTATGATGCAAGAGGATTGCTCCACCTCAGCAAATGAGCCAACACGCCAGCACACAGACACACAATGGAGAAAGGGAGAGGTGTTGAACCTCCCATTTTTAAAATTTGAAATATGATCCTATATGGATTTCATGTTGTAAGGCTGATAAATGCTAGGCCATGCCTTTGTATAGGTAGTGGATAGGGTTACCTTAAATGGTCTCCTGTCGCAGGTCCAGATCGTAGTCAGGTCTGGAGATTCATTTATGGAATGTAGTCGTAGAAGTATGGTGTCGTAACTGAGATAGTGATAGCACTAAGGCGGCGAAGAGGATAAGCTCTATGAGCCCTCTTTTGAGATTAGGAGATTATAGAGAGAGATATCTCAAAGGAGTAGAGAGGTCTTAGAAGATAGAATATAGAGGATAGTTGAAACAATTAGGAGGAGAGGAGAGGGTGGAGACTCTGTAGCAGTCCAGTTTTTGTAAACACATTGTACATGCATTTTGAGATTAATACAAAAGAAGTTTTTCCTGCATATGTGTTTTGATGTGCTTATATGTGTTTTGTGAATGTTAATGGTGTGTTCAATTATGTTGTAGATGTATGTTAGATTTCCATCTGCAGGGATAGATAGATTTCCCTATCTGATCAAGAGTTTTGATTTCAGTTTGGGTTCTTTAGGTTGTGCAAGGAGTGCACAAAAAAATGTTAGAAGTTCTGTAGCCAATGCAAGGAGTGTGCATCTGAATATATCTGTTGAGTTCATAGGATAACGTTCCAGGAGGGAGCACCAGAGGAATCATAAATTCAAGGGAGAATCCTCAAGGTTAATGAACACCTTGGAGGAAATACTGTGTAGAGAAAGGCACATGGAGACATAATTTAGGAGGATTTTGTAGAGATCTTCCAAGAGGGCATCGAGTGAGTGTAAGGAGTGCACAAGGAGAACTCTGGTTCGATTTCAGAGAAAATAGAAGTGTTGAGGAATACCTTTTGCAGAGTTGTTGGCTACTCTGTCGACTCAGCACAGAGTGCTTGAGCATAAGTCGCCAAGAGGGAACTTATATATCTTCGAGGGACAAAAGGGATAGAGACCTTTTGAGGTCCAAGTAGTTGAAGCTCAAGGAGGAAAAAAAAGTTGTTGAATACTCTGGAGGAAGACCTATGCAAGGAGTGCACTAGGAAAACACTCAGATGAAGTGTTGAAAGACAACCAGTTGAAGGTTGGTCAAGCACAAGAAGTGTGCATAGGGACAACTTGTTTCAAGTTCGAAATCTCAGGAGGTTGAGCACAGAATTTGCCAGGAGAGCACCAAAATTCTTCTAAGGAAGAAGAGGGCCAATTCCTTTAGAGACTGAGCAAGTTGAAATCTTAGAAGAGATAGCACAAGGAGTGTGTAAGGGTGGAATTTTTCCAAGTCCCAAAGCCCAGGAGGAAAATCGTTTTCATAACGCAGATGAGACCAAAGTCATCCTCTATCAGGAGAAGAGTCAAAGGTTGCAACCTTTGAAACTTTTTAATTCTTCCAAGTCAGGGAGAAATTACAATCTCAAGAGGAGGAAATATGGACCGTTGAATCTCACGTCCAAGCACACAGGAGAGTGCACAAGAGGAAATAGATCTCAATCGTAGGATCTGGGAGAGTGTGAACCAAGAAACGTTGGAACCAGTTAACATGCACAAGGTTTAACCCCGTTGGAGTTGCATAGGAGAGTGGATATCGTGAAATGTGAAGTCTCGAAATCATCATCACCATCCATCGAAAGGGGACACATGGTGAGAGATCAACATTTCACTGACTCGTAGGAGGGAAAGGTAAAGGGTAGAATCGTGAGAACTTGCAAGGTTTGAGTTCACAATTTGATCTCATTCGTTGGACCGAGTAGAGATCTGGACCATTGATTCATTTCGAGGGAAGGAATATCGACATTTTGGGAGTTGGGAGTGTGAAGGAAGTTTCTCTTGGAAGTCGTGAGTCGTGAAATCCTGATTCGTGAAGAAAGAATCTGGAGCGTCAGATCACGGGAAACATGACCGTTGATATGTCATCACGGTCATCACGAGTTCACATATCGAGAGAAGGGAGGTGAACGATCCCTGAACTTCGTGAAATGAAAATTCTTGATATAGAAAGGGGGAAACAGGATCGTCAGATCACGGGGATCGTGGGTCTTCGATCTGATGCAAGCAAAGCTCAGAGTTCGAAACTTTGGGTATCGAAAGGACGAGCAAGCAAGATTTTGGGAGACACAAAGTGAAAAATCCTGAAGTGCTCAAAAGGTTGGCCCTAGTTCATAGCGAGGGGTCACATTGGTTAAGGTTGAGGGAGGAGCTAGCGTAAGCTAGGCTCTAACTCGGAGTTCGGGATTTCGGAGGTTGGGAGAATCAAGGTGACTCACTTGCAAAAACCTAACACATGAAGTCACGATGTGCCTTTTGATTAGGTGAGTGGTCACAACCATGGTCATTGAAAGGAAAGGGATTAGCCAGAGAAGAGATAGCACCCGTTCGACGTTGAGGTTTGAAAAACGCTCAGGAGAGGACCCGCGGGTCTCATACAACCTATGCCACAGGAAAAAGGGCCTGTGTAAATGGTTTTTGGGTCTAGCATAGACCAAAATAGTTGATCTGACTCATTTCTTGATCGATCCTTGACAAGAGGTCAGCAACCCTGAGGGGAGAAGGGGGGGTCTACATCATCCCCCAAGGGCCACCACCACAACTGGAGATTTTGCAAAATTCGATCCCTCACCAAGGGATCATCTACACATAAGAAGACACTGCCCCCCAACCACAATAGATATGACAGTTCCCTCTTCCTAGCCAACCAAAAACTAATAATTCATCTGATCACAACATCCTCCTCACCACGTAAGAGGAAATCCTCTTACAAACTCACAGTCGTCAATACGAAATTCCCTCAGACTCCCCCCCCCACATCTAAGTCTCCCCAATTTCCAACTGAACAACCTTAATGATTCCTTTTCCCAACCTTGAAGCCACCACCTGCATTCATCGCACCCCATTATGCAGTAATGTGCATAACCCACATGCCTAGGCTGCCCATAGCTACAACTTTGTTGACGACCTTGCACAATCCCCCGCTGCCATGTCAGCACTTGAGGTTCTCTAGACATGTCCTTCCCAAAGGAAGGATTTGATTTCATAATTGGGATCATTCAACTCGGTAGATACTCGTCTAATCACTTTCGACTTAGACAAATCAAACCCACGTCTCATGTGTTTAGTTTCCTTCCAAATTGTGGTTAGGATAAAAAACATCACCATTCACTGTTGCATCATTGATGAGGTGGAATCCACTTTCATCATGTCCAAACATGTATGGAAAAAACTCGGATCCCCTGAGTTAGTCCTCTCAACCATCACCTTCTGAGCTTACAATGAGAGACCTTCCCAACAAGAAGGTCTTTACCAAAATGTCCCCATAGAATTAGGGGGAAAAACCATCCTCATTGATATTGAATTTATAGACGCCCAACTAAACTACAATATCCTTTTTGGACGAAGCTACATGTATGCTATGCAAGTAGTAGCAGCTTTTGTATCTCGCACCATGCTCTTCCCTCACAATGGGAAGATCATCACTATTGACCAACTAACCCATTATGAACCAAATCAGTGAGGGCACATCAATAACATACTTCTCCTTATCTGTTCGAGTGCTGAAATTTTACCCATGGTAGGTATTGGACCAAGAATATTTCATGACCCATCCTTAATTGGTTCCTACCAAGGACACACACCTCCTAACCCAAGTGCAAATCAAGTATACTTCATCACCTCATATGGAAGAGATATTCCTGATGATCATCCCCTAGAGGAATCATTGAACCCGATACCTACTTCTACACCAAAAACACTCCTTGAAGAACCCCCCTTATATTCTTCCCTAGAAGAACCATCCAACAACCTTCCCATGATAGTTCAACTACTTATTTGGTAGACATTACCACATGCCCTTACCCAAATACCCTTCTTTTACCGACCCCCCAGAGTAACAACATACCAAGTTGTTGCTACCCTCACCTTACCAAATATGGTGATAGTGATCCCTATATGGTATCTCTAACCACCAACTATGGTATTGGGTTTATCTCTCCCACCTCAACCCATGGATTCAAGTTCACAACCAGTGGCTCAATCACCCACTCACCCAACCAGTCATACACTTGGGGGAAATACTACCACTACAGGAAACCTAGATACTAGAAAAGGGGGAAACACAACAAACCAACATGGCACCAGGAAAAATAAATACCCCACTCTCCCTTCCCCACCATGCATCCCACCCCCATGTGCACTTTGTGATACCGTTGGACACCCCACCCACCTTTTCCCTACATTTCCTGAATTATGAAATCTCAGTCAACTTACCAAACCAAAACCCCTACTCCCTACCCCCGCAACACCACCACCCCTAGCAGAATACTCTTCTACAAAGACAAAATTCCTGTGTACTAACCATGCATGCACCACATGCAGGGAGAACAATCGTTACGTGCATAATTTTCCGACCATCCCTACCTATCGGGAGACTCTAAGAGAAATAAGAAAAACACCAATACCAGAACCCTCTCAAGCTCCCCACACTACCACTAATAGGAAAACCATTTACTGTGTCTCCACCTCAGTAAATGAACATTTTCGATGCCCTTGTGCATTATGTTACTAGATGGATCATTACACATATCTATGCCCACTCATTATGGAGGGACATGAACGCTAAGGGGATTCCATCCCACCCATTACACCACAAGTACAACCCTAGATGGACCATGCTATGCACAATTCCCCTCTTAGCAATCACAACATACCTTTGACCCCACTGGCCATATCCATTCCACCTAGATGCACATATTTTCCACCAAACCCCCCAAACTCCCATGTAACACCTATTTACGAGATTCCCCCTCCCCTACACCATCCCACATCCAATTTTTATATGGATATTTGGTTCATGATTTTCTTCAATCACGTCATTTCCTTCTTCGGAGTTCCCCTCTAGCTAGTGTCCGACCACATTTTTTTTTTCGAGAATGAAGTTTTCATTGAAATACCCAAAAAATTGGGCTTTACTCATGAGTTCACATCCCCCTACTACCCATAGTCCAATGGGAAATTCGAAGAAATAAATAAAGTCCTCAAAACAATGATACATTGAATGATAGATAAACATATGACCAACTGACATCACATGATTTTCGATCATCAAATATCCCTTTGATCCTTTACTAAAGGACATCCAGTACTAGCCTATGATATTTCCCATGACACCCTAGGCCATGGAAAATTTGAATCTCTTTGGCGAGGTCCCTATATAATTTTTCATTGGCTCACCAAAGGCGCCTACATTCTGGCTCATCTTGAAGGAGACACACTCAAGGACCATGTCAACGGGTTATACCTTAAGAAGTTCTACCCTTAAGAATAACCACTCTACGTTAGGTTCTTCTTTCATTTTACTAGTGTTTTTAGTGTTTGTTTACCACCTCACTCTACCGTGCCATGGGCCAAATCCTTTGTCCTTGTTTGATAGTTGAATCCTCCATTCGCTTACCACATAGGGAATGTTGATGGTGCCAACCATTGGACTCAGAATCTCACTTCAACAATTTGGTCCATTTACACCCCAGATCATGTACTACTTCACTCCAGTTGTATATACCTCGGTCCTACCACCAACAACCAAGACAAATACGTCGTTGTCATTGGCCTTCTCTCATAGGCCAGTCACCTCCCTATTCATCACTTAAGCATCCTCTTAGATTCCCATCTCATCGTCCTACAGTTGAACAATGTGTATCACTTCCGTGATCTATACTTATACCACAAGTACCTGCAAGTCAAACTTCTATCACAAAATTTTGAGTCAATCAAATTTACTCATATCCCTAGGAGCGTAAAATAGTTTGCAAATCATATGGCTAATCAAGTCCTAGATTGGAATTTATCACATTAGCATACATTTCAACATCATTCATCATCCATAAAGTAAGGAAGCAATAATACATATTACACATATTTACCAAAACACCAGAAGCACCATCGAAAGGTATACTCATATATATATATATATATATATATATATATATATATATGTCATACATGTTTCTGATACAAAAATATATAACCTGCCTTATCCCCATGGCTAGGCCCCGTGCCCAAAATATACCCTTAGTATATACAAAACGAGAGTTCAAATATTCTATACATCATACAAAAATGGGCCACATCCATAGATGCTTCAACCTCTATGGATCCCCTAGCCCTAAAAAATCATGAGCTCGTGGGTCCGCTGGTGGATCTCCACCACCTGGAGGATCCCTTGCTCCCCTACCAGGGGGAACTTCCCTCATCGGTATATGACCAGTCAATGTTGGTCCCGCCACCACCACACATCGAAAAATCAACCTCCAGCTGGAATCCCCACCTATGCACTTCTCTAATATCTGCTCTTTGCAGATATGTGACTACCTATCCTCTAACACTCCATCCAAAACTGCCTCTAGACTCCTCTGCAAGTCCTCTACCTCTCGGACTAGTGATTCCATATCATCTACTACCTCGACACATGCCAAAACCACCAAGGATATTGTGATGGCCCCGCCCCTGGATCTTCATATCGTCGACACCTTCATGCCTTACCCTCACTCTCTCGCTCTTCCTCTGCAGCCTATACAAACTCGACCTCTCACCTGCTGGGCCCAACATCTGCATAAACACAAAAATTTTGTATCCGTATTTCCGACATCAAAGTATTTAAAATCAAAGAACATATAAATACACAAAGTGTGACAAAATCACCTCTATGATCCCATATCTCACCAACCGGTAGAAGCATATCTGGGTGATGACAGAAGTCCAACCCGTGATATGGGAAATATAGTATAATATGAGGGGTCTGTAGCCAGACCCCCTTAAATGTCAAGGTAACATAGTAACCCACCTTGCCACCTGCTCTGAAAATTAACTTGATCTAAAATTCAAGATCTTTAACCATTATTTGCATGTGAATTTTTAACTGTTAACCACTTTTGTAATGCAAAATTAAAGAACATCCATCAAGCACATGAACACATAAACATGTAAGAAAACCATCTATGAACAAGAATTGGTAACGGAGTTCACCAGACCCTCTGGCTATGTCTCCAGGCCACTTTCCAAATGGGAAGGCCGATAGATTAAGTATTCAAATGCTTAAAAAGTGAATTTTGAATTCTGTCTGTCATATATAGTAACTGACTTCAACAGTAGCTACAAGATGAAATTCTGAGACTTTAAAGTATGAACATGGATACCTTTTTGTGTATCTGAAATATTCTGTGAGCACTTTTCTGTCTGGATGCTTAAATGCAAAAACTGAAGCTGGATCTGGAATCCATTCGAAAAATCGAGACTTTTGAGTATAAACTTGATATATTTCAGAACTGGACTCAGAATGCCCTTCTTGGCACAATTCCCAAAATCTACCTCTGATCTGTACAGTCCATATGGCCTCGGGATGTGTGCAAGTCCAAAACCACCTCATTCTACGTGTAAAACCACCTCGTTTTGTGTGCAAATCCACCTCAGGCTGTGTGCAAAACCACCTCAATCCACATGAAAAACCACCTCGATCACTGTGCAAAACCACCTTGGGCTGCATGCCAGTCTCTGCCTGCATCAAACTCCCCCCTCGAGATGCGTGTCCATGGCTCATTTAAATAATGGAAACAAAACCAAAAGGAGTGTGGGCCATAGGCCACGCGCCCACCCAAATCCCACCAAATTCGGTAATTTTTAAGGTTGTTCCGCCACCTCTTGCCACGTCTCATGGCAGTGGCACGTTGGTAGATGTGGTGGTTAGGGGGGTGGAAGTCCCGGGGTCAAACCCGTGGGATTCTCCTCCCACCGCATATGATTTTGGCTTTCGCTTGGCGCGATTTGGTTTAATATATGGTATATATATTATATGGTTTATAATATGGCATAAATGATATGGTATGGCGCGTTTATAACATATGGCGCATTTATAACATTTGGTTGGTTTAATATATATGTTTGGTCTTTGGTTTATGG
>ML809666.1:190156-212886 GCA_009831015.1 Picea engelmannii | reverse complement strand
GGAAGTACCTATTTGATGCTACCACTAACATCAACATGTCTGAGGCTTAACCAGTAAATCAAGGAATTGGTGAGATAATTGTGTGTGTAAGGATTCAACAACGTGTCAATGGATTGGAGAAGATGTTGTGTGGGTGGGAATAGCTATCATCTCAATGATTGAGAGAAAGTGTTAGATGTGTGACACTATGTCTCAATCAACAATCCTACATTGTATATTCAAACCAATAACAAGCTCTCAACCCCATCTTGTTGTCCATTCATTAACAATGGAACCAAAATCAAAATAGATCAATCCAAATTATCTTGTTGTAGATTTGTGGTGGTTAGACCAATGATTACAATTTCTAATCTCTAGTAAATGATTAATAATAGAGTTTCAAGTAGATTGGTTGTATATATTTTCCAATAACAAATTGAATAGGAGAATTAAGATTCATTATTATGCTAAGTATTCATAGGAAACCCAAACAACATAATAAACACACATAAAAAATGTGAATCATTCTCACACATTCAACCACATGAGAACACCATATAGCTTGGAGAAACCCAAAGGAAAACTACAACATTGAATGGCTATGTTGAGTCTTTATTCTTGGCAATTGTAGAATTACAAACAATGTTTTTGTCTCTCTAGGAAATTTACCAAATTTATATAATAGAATTGTTTCAATGTTCCCTTACTACTCTGCTAAAGAACCTCTTATAAGTCATTATGAATGTGTTTATAGGCAGTGTTGGTATTTGTTGAGGTAACTAGAAGTCTAGGTGTCCCCATTCCTTTAGTTCCCCTTCTGCATTGTTTAACCTCTCCCATTTCATCTTTTGTTGGTAGTGTTCCACTTCAAGGTCCCTATTATTCTTTGTGTTCTTTTAACTTTGGAACTTATATTGGCAACAAAACACCTTATGGCCAAGTGGTGGTTGGTTGAGATAGCATGGGGTCCTTCACTCTATCAACCATAACCTCATATCTCTTTAACATTTTTCGTTGCCATGAAATTTACTTCCATATCCCAAGAACCCTACTTCCATAATCATTATTTGAAATCTCAATTTGTCAATTGCTTTGTCTTGATATGAGTCATAACCATTTGACGTTTATTTCTACATTTGTTTCAAACCATTATTGCTTGTGAAGTTAACCCATGATTTCCATGAGAAGTCATCAAAGAAAATTATAAAGTAGTGAGATCCTCCAATAAGAACCACATCCATAGGCTTGCAAATATAAAAATGAAACAACTCAAGCACCTCTTGAGTTTTGTTGTTATTCAAGGAAAAAATAAACCTCTACTACTTTCTAAGCACACATGACTCATAAAACTTAAAAGAGTCCTTCAATTCATCAATTCCACAGACAATTTTCTTAGTGCACAACTCTCATAGGTTCTTTTCACCAACATGTCCCGTCTAGTGATGCCACAACAACATGAGTTACATCTACAATGTTTTCACTAATTTGTCCTTTTCCATTGATGTTGCATTCAATATCCATGACTTGAGTAGTCTCATCCAACCTATACAAAGTTCCAAGTCAAAAACCCTTCGCCAAAATAGTGGCCCCTCTAACCAATCTAAACCTCCTTTAGAAAATATTGTATCAACACTTGCATCAACCATTTTTCTCATTGAAAAAGTAAGTTATGTTCCAATATCAACACATGTCATACATTGGATGTCCTCTTCATGGATACATCTTTGTATTGAACTTTTATACTACCATGTTTAACAATTTCATGACTAAAATTATCTCCAATAAATATTTTTCCTCCATGAGACTCTTCATAATCCATAAACCACTCCCTGTGAAGAGTTGTGTGGAAGGAATCTCCCAAATCAATCAACCACGATTTCTCATGGACATTGATTAAAAAACATATTGAAGGGAGACACGTGATTCCCTCACAACCAGAAATCCAAGCTACCAAATCCTTTTTATTTACTTCTTTCTTCTTTGAAGGACCAACCTTGCATTTGTTGTTATTGTGCCCTCTTTGATGGCACCTCCAATAAATCAAATCTTGTTGCTTCCTACCACTATATCTCTCATCATTCCACTCCTTAAAGCAACCCATAGTCACTAAATCTTCTAAATCAATTTGTATTTCAAAAGTTCTTCTCCTTGTCTCCTCAGAGAACAACTAACCCATGATCTCATCCAACATGAGATTCTCTACCTTTATATCTTTGTTGATGGAAACTATTAGAGTCTCCTAAGAACCGAGAGACTACATAGTAAGGCTATGCATTGCTCATTGTCCTTTACTTCATCACGATGGCCTCAAGTTGATTAAACAAGGCATTGAAATCATTAAGGTGATCTATAACCCTATCACCAACCTTCATCTTCATAGCCTATAACTTTTTTCACAAGAATATCAAATTCATGTGGGATTTAGCTTGATACAATGAGCCAAGCTTACCCCAGATCTTATTTGTTGTAGTTTCCCTAACACATGCATTAACACATAATCAGATAGATTAAAACCAATTGAGGTAATGGCTTTCTAATTCATCTTTTTTTAATCCACCTGCTTCACAATGTAGGGCTTTGTGTCCATCGTGACAACTTCCTTCTTCTGTCTTTCAATAAGTAGAAATTCCATCTTCAACCTCCACAAATCAAAATTGTGGGAATTGAAATTATCATTCTCTAATTGTCTAGATGTCATTTATCCTACCAAAGTTATCTTCCAAGCCTCTCACTAAAGTTTTCTACCTCAAAAATCATTTTTGTAGCAACACGAGACTATTCAAATTGAGATCCTTAACCTAGACAATCAAATCTATCTAGCTCTCTAAGCAAGTCCTCAAAACAAGATCTCAACAACCCAAGATTCCATCAACCAAGTATTCTCGGCTTGGAGAAAAAAGTGTCCCCTTGAAGCCAACAACCACTCTTATACTAATTGTTAAACCTTGACAACACCCTGTAACAAATGGAGAAGAATCTAGCACAAAGGTATTCAATGTAAACATGAAATCCAAAATAATAGGATAACTATATCAAAGAAGCATACACAACAATGAATGATTTTTTTCTTACATGTGACAAATCATTGTCCATCATGTTGTTTTCTTTTCTTTTATAAAGATTGTACAAACATAGAAATAACATTTCCCGTAAATTCAAAAATGCATTTGGGAAACAATTATATTTCTAAAACACAAAAATGCAATATTTACTGATATTTCTTTACACATTCAATAACATTAGTTTGATATAAACCTCAAGCAATCAATAAATCCAAATGAGGTAAAAATCAAGAAATATACACTTACATATTAAATATTTTTCATCAATAACAATTTTGCATGAATTATACTACAAAATCCATTGAAATATTTGTTTTTAAAACTTTTATAAAAAAAATATACCACTGCATGATTGTAACATCCCCACTATAATCCCTAGTTTAATTAATGCATAATGTTAATATGAATGTCGTTATGGCCAAGCGATGTGATATACGAAATGTATTTTTTGATTTTTAATAAATATAATGTGGTACCAATTGTTGGGGATATGGATGAAGATGGGGGATAAGTTTTCTACAAAATAATAAGAGAATAGAGTGTATGAAAGGGGTCCATTGGAGGGAAATTAATTATGGGTATTATTTCAACCCATTTTCCTTAATTTTATTATCATTTGGGGATAACTTCTAATTTTTTGTTTGAGTGTATGAGAGCCCAGTCATTAAACTCATGTAAGAGGGTGGGTGTGAAAGTCACATCCCATAGTTATTGGAAAGCATGGGGGGACGAGGGGGTTGTAGTACAATCAATATTGGGCAGAGTGAGCAGTCATATGTCTTTGGAAAATAGAGGAAAAATGTATGGGTAGTTACAAACAGTTTTTTACACATTCAGTTTTACATGAACAATAAGGGAGAGTAGAAAAAGAGCACTGGAACTAGATCGAGAAGGTTGGGGTGAATTCTGGAGCATGTTGGAGCGTTTTGGAGCTAGAAATCAAAGAGCCAGGTTGTCATGCCTAAATAGTGAACTCCTTAGTGGGTTGCACTGTAACAACAAGTGTTTGTTGTTGGTTGTTGGTAGTTTTCCTGGCAGTGAGTTCCCTTGAGTTCCCAGCAGATAGATTATTGGTTACCTATGCTAAAGAGACCTTGGTAAACAAATGGGATGCCCGATGAACTGAGAGCAGTGAAGAGTACATTCCTTGGGTTGGGAAGGTCAAGAGGAAGAGAGTTGGAGGAAATCTGAGATAGATGTAGGAGAATACCAATGGGTTGTGTGATATCGAGTTGTGAGTGGACTGTGAGAGGCACCCTTCTTTTGTGAATTCCTAGCCCCAGCTCGTGTGTGACTTGTTGTCGATATTTAGAACAACAAGTCTATGGTTGGGTGGAACGCTCTTCACAAACAGCTAGTTGCACAAGTACTTAAAAAAAAGATAAGTGGTTATCTATTTTTCGGGTTATTTCATGAGTTTAATTGGTGTGCTTAATTATGCGTATGTGAATAATTTATTTGTTGTTGTGAATAAGTTTATTAGTTGAATTCATGTTCATTTAAAATGATGTAGATGCATTTCATTATGAGTATCAAGATCTGGTTAAATATGGGTATAAATCGTAGCTAATAATCTATAAGAAATAAGTTAACAACATATATCTTTTAATTTCATGTGTTTTTCATAAGTAATGTTCTTCAATTAAGCTCTGAGACATTACAATTACTAGAGTAAAGAAGTTGCTAATAAACTTAATGAATTTTGGGAAAAATATTTCCCTTTAAAATAAAAAAAAATATTACTAATAATCTTAATAAATTTTTGAAAAATATAATTATTTCTACCTATACAATCTTCTTTTCTCTACGTTATACAATCTTCTTTTCTCTATGTGATTAGAGTAGAGAATGTTGCTAATAATGTTATAATAAATCCGCAATTGTTTAATTATTGAACAACAACAAAGGGTCCATGGGTATATCTAGTTCCGCCGTCAAGATATGCCTCATGTTTAGAAAATATAGAAAATAAAAATGCAATGCTCTTTTCTCTACCTGATTGGAGAAGAGAATGTGGCTAATAATGTTATAATATTATTATAATAAATCCACAATTTTTTAATTATCAAACAACAAGAGACGGTCCATGGGTATATCTATGAGAAATTTTGATTTTTTATAAGGTTTTGGTGAAAAATATTATTACATTTCAAGGTATTTATTTATAATAATAATGTATGATAATAAAGTTTATTATTAAAATAATTTTTAAAAATTTTATATATATATATATGAGAGACACAACATCTAAATGCAAGTTATACGTTAAACATAAATTAGATGGAAGAAAGTTGGTAAGGATTATGACAATGTGACTTATATGAAAAACGAATGACAATGTGACTTATATGAAAAACGAAAAACATTGTGATGGAAAAATAGATGGAAAAAAGTTAGATAAAGATTTTATGTTAAATTTTAAGAATAAGGAAGGAAGATAAAGATTATGTAATTTCACAAATAATTATTCAAATTATTTAAATAATAATTAGATGGAAGAAAGTTGGTAAGGATTATGACAATGTGACTTATATGAAAAATGAATGACAATGTGACTTATATGAAAAACGAAAAACATTGTGATGGAAAAATAGATGGAAAAAAGTTAGATAAAGATTTTATGTCAAATTTTAAGAATAAGGAAGGAAGATAAAGATTATGTAATTTCACAAATAATTATTCAAATTATTTAAATAATAATTATAAAAAAAAAAATCCAAAATTCTAAACATTTATAACATAATTTAAATTTAACATAATTATAAATGATGGTTAAAAAAATCCAAAACTCCAAACATTTATAACATAACTTAAATTCAACATAATTATAGTATACCTTAAAGTCAAAAAAGAGTTGGAGCACCAAAGGGAAATATGTTTACAATTCCTCCCCACTGAACTCAAGTCAACATAAACAACAATTTATAAACCTTCAACAACCTCTCATCCTCAAGAAAGCTTAATTCCTATACATTTATTATGTTCCATCCGTTGTGGTCGCCACTTCAACCACACAATGGCTTGGATTGAAAATTCAAAAATAACCTTCAAGCATCATTTCAAGTGCCTTCAAACATCATTTCTTCATGATATGTGGTAACCCAATAGGTTTTAAATGAACATTCTATGTTCATTCCATTTTTATAATGGTTCTTGTGTGTGGTGTTTCTATGTGTCTATTAAATGAGTTTATTACGCTCATTTTAAGTAAAAAATTATTTGTGGTGAGAGATAATATAATTTGGTTTGGTTGTTGGTAATTTAAGGTTTTAGTTTAAATGTTTTGTTTTTTTGAGATATTATTCATTTAATTTTACTTGAAATTTGGCAAAGAATTGTTGGATCCGTAAATTTAAATGGTTAAGTTTGTATAATCTGAATGTTCCAAAGGTTTTTCAACACACAATCCATTTCTACATTCAAATATGCAATTTACACAACATAAAATTGCAATTTTAACCCTTCTATTTATGCATTCATAAATTTAATTTAAACAGAAAATTGCAAAGTAAATGTAGATAGCTAATTTTAAAAACAAACAACTATTAAAATAAAAGTAAGATGCTTTATGTAGAAGAGGGAATTTAATGTTTTTAAATGACATTAAAACGGTCAAATCTTTTTTTTCAAATAGAAAAAAGTATCTATATTAGTTAATATAAATATGTCTTTACAAAATAAATATCTGTTGTTTTTTTCAAATCTGCATCCTCTTAATAGTCATACCATGTAATGTATTATGGTATCAAAATGTAAAGCCATCCTTTATAAAAGGTTGTTTACAAAAAACATAGTCTTCAGTTTTTTACAAAAAAATTATATAATTGTCATTCTTTCAAAATGCTTTGTATGAATCCATGTTCCTTTTGCATAATATATCTATCATACCTTCTTCCAGTTGTAATGCCTGCTTTGATAACTAATCAGCTTCTTTGTTGTATTCCCTGTAAATATGTTGGGCTTTCAAAAGTTGGAACTTTCCACTCAACTGGTGAATTTTTGACATCCAACGTTGTAGTGTACTCACCTGTAGATTGTTTTTAAAGGAAAACCAGCCAATTATTACCTTCGAGTCACCAACCAGTGGTAAACTTTTAATCTGTTTAAATGAACAAAGAACAAGATACTTCAAAGACCTATTTAACCCAATAGAGTTAAAACAATCTAGGCAACCTGTGACGCCACCATGTGGTTTCTTTATATGATAAATCACTTGTGTGTTAACATGGTAAATCATTTCTTTTTCAGGGAAATGGTTTAAAACTGGTTTTTGTTTTTATGTATCAATGATTAGAAAATGAAAATGTGTAAAGTATTACGTAATTTGAATTTTGACATGTAAAATATTTGATTATATTTGTATTTGTAATTCTAATTTTTAAGTAAAGTTTATTAATTTAAGTTATTTTATTTTTTTTTCCCTGGACTATAGAATTTGTTTTGAGTTGACTTCAAATTAGTTTTAACATTGATAAAAAAACTTATTGTTTTTTTTGCATAGTTCAATTTTGTTGCAAGCGATTCAATTTTTTCCCTCACTTCTAATTGGTCCTTCAAAACAACATCTTATTGTCAAGTCAGCGGTGACAATTTAATTCCACGCGTTTAGCGGATGGTTGGAACATGTGCATAGACGGGTGCAAGACAAGTGCATGTACGAGTGTAGAACCGGTGCATGGATGAGTCTCAAAGTGATGCATACAAGAGTCTCAAAGTTCTCGGTTTCCAAAATCTTGCTACTGTGTCACTTGGTAATTAAAGTTGTGGGCCAGAGTATTTGTTTCCTTTTTATTGTTGATTTTTTATATTTGTAAATTAATATATATATATATATATAGATTGAATGATTGATTTTAAAACCAACTAACAGACATACATGTGCGGGGATATATATGTGCACGGATATCATTGCATGGATTTTAATACCAACTAACAGACCTACCTATGCAGAGACATACCTGTGTGGGGATATATTTGTGCATGAATATACTTATGTCCTGCAAATTCACCGCTACAATCTTTTAGGTAAAATGCCAAAACAAGTGACCAATTTTTGAATGAATAATTTGTATCTATAATTGTTGTATGCAGGGATATACTTGTACAGAGTTACGGACAAATCATCAAAGAAAAATTCTTTGCACATAAGATGTACATAACCTTAGTTGTGCGGGGATATACCTGTGCAAAAGTCTTCACACATAAGCATGAGCCCGTTGCACATTGCAATATTAAATAATTAATTGACCATTGCACATTGCAATATTAAATAATTAATAATTATTTATTTATTTAATATTAAATAATTAATAATTATTTATTTATTTAATATTAAATAAATAATAAATAATATTAAATAATGCACATACAATGTACGGGTACAAGAACCATAGTTGTGCAAGGATATATATGTGCAAAAGTCTCCACACATATGTAACAACCCATTGCACATTGCAATATTAAATAATTAATAATTATTTATTTATTTAATATTAAATAATTAATAAATAATGCACATATGTTGGGTTCGCCTTCAGTACATGCTTGCGCCCGATCCATCCTTCTTAACATTGGGGAGTTTTAGACCTAGGGTTCGTCTAGAGTTGTCCAAAAAAAAAACCAAAGCACTGACATATCAATCCTCGGCCAAGGCCAAGGAACGTTTCACCAAAGATGCAGAGAGGATCACATAGACCATAAGGCCTTATGACAAGGATGAAGAATTAAACATACAAAATAGTACTGCAATTGGCATCCATGTAACCTAGGTTCGGTAACCTATTTAGGACTAAGTATTAAAACTATACACACACATATTCAACTCATTCATAACAGACACAGGGTAGATTAGAACTAGCATATCTTTATTATTAGAATTATTTTGTCCCATTATAGATATACAATGCGTCAGACAACTGCTTATGATAGCCACATATCTTCATATCATTACTATATTAAATAGGGGAAATACAACATAATGTGCCATGCGCCTTGCATTAGGACTCAGACATATCAAAGACACATGAATATATTCAAAACATCACTGGATTACAGTAGGCTCAAAGTGAGCTCAACACTGGTAGCTAAGCTAACTCAAAAATATCATACTAGTGAGATAGTGAATCAATCGACTAACTAACCAACTAGTTAGCTAGCTCTCATTATGAGCTTAGAGATCTTTTTTATACATTTCGTTGTTGGGGAGCATTGTGTCTTTATGTTCTGCTACACTCACTTATCTGATCCAACTGCCTCACATGTTTTTGGTGCCTTTTGACGCTCCACGTGGACTCTCTGTATCAGGGACAATCTTAAATGCCTAGCCAACTCATGTTTTGTCCACCTCACATCTTTGTATGCTTCTGTCAATAATCATTCGGGGATATTTCCCGATGATTATTTTCTTGATTCTCGCAGGCATCTTCTTGGATTCTGGTGCAACTGAAAAAACTCAGAACGACTCACACTTGGTGGTATTTACCCTTGGAATGCTACTAAAAAAACCCAGCTCAATGCAGACTTTATGGAATTTCTTGTGCATCTCCTTAGGTGCACACAAAACAATGGAATGAACGTGGATGACTTTGTTTATGCGTGCATGCAAAACTAAACCCAAAACTTTGAATGCCAACAACATACAATGTACGGGTACGCGCATGCATATAGATTGATTTTAATACCAACTAACAAACATACAGGTGTGGGGATATGTGTGTGTGTGTGTGTGTGTGTGTGTGTGTGTGTGTGGATATCCTTGTGTGGATTTTAATACCAACTAATGGACCTACCAGTGAAGGAACATACATGTGTGGGGATATATCTATGCATGGATATACTTATGGCCTACAAATTCACTACTACAATATTTTAGGTAAAATGCCCAAACATGTGATCAATCTTTGAATGAATAATTTGTATCTATATTTGTTGTATGTGGGGTTATACCTGTGCAGAGGTGTGGACAAATCATCAAAGAAAAAGTCTCTGGACATAAGTAGCAGCCCATTGCACATTGCAATATTTGATCTAGATTATTTTGAGCACGAAATGAGAGCGGAAATATAACAAAGAAATATACAAAGATATTTCAAGAGAGACAATAGTATAACAAATATATATCAGATATATAACAAGAGACACATATATACAGTAATACACAATTTCTATTAATGAGCAAAATGTACAAAATTGTAAAAATACAGAGTGAATGAACTCGTTAGAATGGTGGCAGCTTATCTTTGAGAAGAGATGTGATGGATACCCTCATTCGCAAAAAGATGATGATGGTGATTAAAATGAGGCTCCAAATGAATTTTTAATATAATGAAAATCCAAAACCCTAACCCCAGAATATGAAAAGCCAAAAGGTTTGCGAGCTTCGATGGGGGTAGTTGATACGACAATTTCCCAAGGGCCTAACTTTTGCATACGATCTTTGTTTGGGGTGTTCGATATCTTGTCGAAAAGGTCTATCTGAGAAGTAAAAATTCCACTAGGGGTCAATGTATTTTATTTTCAATCCTTGACTCCAAAAAGTACAACAAAAAAAACGTTGTTTAGGGCCTCAAAACGACCCCAAAAATTTGGGACTCGAAAATCTGTAAAAAACTTCCAAAATGGAAAATTGTTCTTTGAGCTAGTGGAATAGGTGGGTGGACATCGATATCCATATGGATCAATATTAAATAATTAATTGACCATTTCACATTGCAATATTAAATAATTAATAATTAATTAATATTAAATAATTAATAATTAATTAATATTAAATAATTAATAACTAATATTAAATAATGTACATACAATGTACGGTTACATAATCATAGTTGTGCGGGGATATACCTGTGAAAAAGTCTCCACACATATGCAACAATCCATTGCACATTGCAATATTAAATAATTAATAATTATTTAATATTAAATAATGCACATATGTTGAGTTCGCCTTCAGTCCACACTTGTGTGTGTTTCATCCTTCTTAACGTTAGGAGTTTTAGACTCAAGGTTCATCAAGAGTTGTCCAAAAAAAAACCAAAGCACCGACATATCAATCATCAACCAATGTTGAGGAACGTCTCACCCAAGATGCAAAGAGGATCACAAATACCATAAGATATTGTGGAAGGGGTGAAGGATTAAACATACAAAACAATATTGCAATTGGTATCCATGTAACCCATGTCTTGTAACCTATTTATGACTAAAAATTAAAACTATACACACACATATTCAACTCATTCAAAACATACACATGGTAGATCAGAACTGACATATCTTTATTACTAGAAGTATTATGTCACATCATAGATATACATTGTGTCGAACAACTGTGTATGATAGCCACAAAAGTTCATATCATTGCTATATTAAACAAAGGAAATACAACATAATGTTCCATGCGCCTTGCATTAGGACTCAAACATATCAAAGACATAGGAATATATTCAAAACATCACAGGATTATGACAGGATCAGAGTGAGATCGACATTGATAGCTAAGCTAACTCAAAACTCTCAGACTAGTCAGATAGCCAATCAATCGACTAACTAACCAACTAGATATCTAGCTCTCGTTATGAGCTTAGATCTTTTTTTTATACCTTCCGTTGTTGGGGAGCGTTGTGTCTTTTTGTTCTGTTCCACTCACTTGTCTGATCCAACTTCCTCACACACTTCTGGTGCCTTCCAATGCTCCACATAGACTCTTTGTATCAGGGGAAATATTAAATTCATAGTCAACTCATCTTTTTTATGCCCCATGTCTTCGTATGCTTCTATCAATAATCATTCGAAGAGCTTTCACGATGATTCTTTTCTTGATTCTAGAGGGCATCTTCTTGGATTATGGCGCAACTCACAAAACTTGGACCGGCTCACACTTGGTAGTCTTTAACCTTGGCACGCTACTAACAAAACTTGGTCTGATGCACACTTTATGGAATTCCTCATCCATTTCCTTAGGTTCACGCAAAACTATGGAATCAATGCGCACAACTTCGTTTGTGTGTGCATGCAAAACTAAACCCAAAATTTTGAGTGCCAACAACATACAATGTACGTGTACGAAACTATAGTTGTGTGGGGATATACATGTTCTAAAGTCTTTGTACATAAGCAAAAATCCATTGCACATTGAAATATTAAATAATTAATAATTAATTAATTATTTGCAGCAGCCCATTACACATTGCAATATTAAATAATTAATTATTTAATACTAAACAATTAATAAATAATTAATAAATAATATTAAATAATGCACATACGATGTACGGGTACAAAATAATAGTTGTGTGGAGGTATAACCATAGTTGTGCGGAGATATACATGTACAAATGTCTCCGCACATTAGCAAAAACACATTGCATGTTGCAATATTAAATCATTTATAAATAAATAATTATTTAATATTAAATAATTATTAAATAATGCACATACGATATATGGGTACAAAACCATAGTTGTGCGGAGATATACCTGTGCAAATGTCTCTGCACATAAACAAAAACCCATTGTAGGTTGCAATATTAAATAATTAATAACTAATATTAATTAATCCACATACGATGTACAGGTACGAAACCATAGATGTGCAGGGATATACCTATGCAAAAGTCTCCGCACATACGATATACAAAACCATAGTTGTGTGGGAATATACCTATGCAAAAGCCTCCGCACATAAGAAACAACCCATTGCACATTGTAATATTAAATAATTAATAATTAATCAATTAATTAATATTTATTTAATTATTTCATATTAAATAATGCACATACAATGTACAAGTATAGAACCATAGTTGTGCAAGGATATACATTTGCAAAAGTCTCCACACATAAGTAGCAACCCATTGCACATTGTAATATTAAATAATTAATAATTAATTAATTAATATTAAATAAATAAATAATAATATTAAATAATGCACATATGTTGGGTTCACCTTCGTTCCATGCTTGTGCATGTTCTGTCATTTTTAACGCTAGGGAGTTTCAGACCCGGGGTTTGTCTAGAGCTATCCAACAAAAACCCCAAAGCACTGGCATATCAATCCTCGACCAAGGCCAAGGAAGGCCTCACCCGAGATGCAGAGAGGATCACATAGACCATAAAGTCTTGTGACATGGATGAAGGATTAAACATATGAAACAATATTGCAATTGGCATCCATGTAACTCAGGTCTAGTAACCTATTTAGGACTAAGAATTAAAACTACACACACACATATTCAACTCATTCATAACATACATAGGGTCGATCAGAACTACCATATATTTATTACTAGAAGTATTTTGTCACATCATAGATATACAATGCAGCAAACAAATGCTTATGACAACTACAAAACTTTATATCATTACTATATAAAACAAGGGAAATAAAACATAATGCATCATGCACCTTGCATTAAGACTGAGACATATCAAAGACACTAGAATATATTCAAAACATCACAGGATTACAGGAGGCTCAGAGTGATATCAACACTGATAGCTAAGCTAACTCAAAACTCTTAGACTAGTAAGATAGTCAATCAATCGACTAACCAACCAACTAGCTAGTTGGCTCTCGTTATGAGATTAGAGCTCCTTTGTATACCTTCCGTTGTTGGGGAGTGTTGTGTCTTTCTTCTCTACTCCACTCACTTGTTTGATCCCTCAACACTTCTAGTGTCTACCAACACTCCACGTAAATTCTTTGTATCAGGGGAAATGGTAACTTCCTAATCAACTCATCTTCTAGCCACCCCAAGTCTTCGTATGTTGTTGTCAATAATCATTCAGGGAGATTTCCTCATTATTCTTTTCTTAATTCCGGTGGGCATCTTCTTGGATTCTGGTGCAATTAACAAAACTTGGACCTACGTACACACTTGGTAGTATTTACCCTTGGCGTGCTACTAACAAAACTTGATCTAATGTGTACTTTATGTAATTCCTCGCTTATTTCCTTAGGTGTACACAAAACTATGGAATGAGTGTGCACAACTTCGTTTGTGCGCGCATGCAAAACTAAACCCAAAACTTTGAGTGCCAACAACATACGATGTAAAAGTACAAAACCATAAGTGTGTGGGGATATACATGTGCTAAGTCTCCGCACATAAGCAACAAATCATTGCACATTGCAATATTAAATAATTAATAAATAAATAATTATTTAATATTAAATAAATAATAAATAATATTAAATAATGCATATATCATGTACGAGTACGAAACTATAGTTGTGCGGAGATACATCTGTGAAAATATATTTGCACATAAGCAACAGCCCATCGCAGGTTACAATATTAAATAATTAATTATTTAATACAAAATAATTAGTAGCTACTTAATAAATAATATTAAATAATCCACATATGATGTACGGGTACGAAACCATAGTTGTGTGAGGATATAACTATGCAAAATTATGTACACATAAGCAGGAGCCCATTAAGTAATGCACATACGATGTATGGGTATGAAACCATGCATGTGTGGAGATATACATGTACAAAAGTTTCCGCACATAAGCAAGAACACATTGCACGTTGCAATATTGAATAATTAATCAATAATATTAAATAATGCACATATGATATATGGGTATGAAACCATAGTTGTGCGGAGATATATATGTGCAAAAGTCTCTGCACATAAGCAACAACCCATTGCACATTGTAATATTAAATAATTAATTATTTAATATTAAGTAATTAAAAAATAATATTAAATAATGCACATATGATGTACAAGTACAAAACCATAGTTGTGGGGGAATATGCTTGTGCAAATGTCTCTGGGCATTGCATATTGTGCATTATTAATAACTAATATTAAACAATTAATTATTTAATAAAGAATCAATAGTTTTTTTACTCGTATATGCACCTCTAACGGACATACCTCTGTGGGGGTGCCAACAAATAGTCAAAGAAAAAATCTCTGCACTCAATTAGTTTTTGTGTTGTTCTCTTTTTTATATAGTTTAAATCTCTGCACATACGATGTACAAGTATGGAGCCATGTTGTGCGAGGATATACATGTGCAAAATTCCCCACACATAAGCAATGCAAAAGTCTTTGCACATAAGTAGCAATACATTTGGGAAATACCTATGTGGAGGTGTGGAAAAATCATCGAAAAATCGTCAAGGCAAAAATCTTTGCACATGCGATGAACTGGTATGAAACTTTGGTTGTGCGGGGATATACCTGTGCAAAAGTCTTCGCACATAATTAGCATCCCATTGCACATTGCAATATTAAATAATTAATAATTATTTAATAAATTTCACATTGCATATTGTCCATTTCTCATTATGAAATAATACCATACCTATGCATGGAAATACCTATTCGGAGGTGCAGACAAATCTGCAAAGCAAATGTCTTTGCACATACCATGTACGGGGTACACAACCATAGTTGTGTGGGGATATGTCTGTGCAAAAGACTTTGCACATAAGTAGCAGTGCATTGCACATTGCAATATTAAATAATTAATAATTAATTAATTAATTAATATTAAATAATTAATAATTAATTAATTAATTAATATTAAATAATTAATAACTAATAACTAATATTAAATAATTAATAATTATTTAATAAATTGCACATTAATAAAAAATACCATACCTATGCGGAGATATACCTGTGTGGAAGTGCAGACAAATATTCAAAGCAAAAGTCTCCACACATATGATGTTTTACTATTTTTTACTCCACATTTAACAATTTCCTTTTTTTCTTATTTTTACAAAGTTTTATTCTAACTATTTTTACTTTATTCTTATCATTGTCCTCTTTGCTTAGACAATAATGTATTTTTTTATTTTTTTATGAATTATCTTTTAACAAACACTATCCATTATCTATGCGTCTAGTTATACTAAATTTCATTATTCAACATATATTTTCCACTCAGGAGCATATATTTCCCAAACGGTAAGGACTGCACTGCCATGCAACCCTTGTTACATCAGGAAATAATAAATAACACATAATAATAATAATAAATTTTAACAACCCCGGATGGGGTGACATGCGGCACCGTGGCGATGACACCAGGATTAGCACTTAGTTCTGGTTTAATTGTTGATGGCCGCCACCCACACATCAGCATTTACGATGGTGGACAGCAATAGCAAAGGCCATGCGATGGAGGGACTCCTCCCTTGCGCGACCATTAACACCCCATGCGCACTCGGATTAATAGAGGATATGGAAGGACGGAGGTCTTTGCAGTCTGGTTATGAGTTTTCTTTTGAGCCCGAGCAGAGAGGGAATGCTCCTGCTGCGGCTATGCTCTAGTTGTTTACCACCTTTTCTCTGTACTCTGAGAATAATTTCCAGGGCTGGTGGTTTCTTTGTGTGCCACGACAGAGTCGGTTTGCCTGCGCTCCGCACCTGCAACCGCTCTCGTCCTGGACTTTTAGCTTAGCTCTGCAATCAATTGGCATTTGCTTGGGCACAATGGCTAGAAAGCGAGGAAGGCCTCGCTGGGGCTCAGCATGGGATGCACACAGAGCCCAGAGGCGATGGAAGGAGCAACTTGAACGTGCTCTAGCTTTGGTGTCTTCCATTCTCAGGAAGAAGGCTCGGGCTGAGAGGAGGGCGTTGCTCGACACTATTGCAGAACAGGGAGCTAGTTGTAGCAGGGCAGACATGGCTTTCATGCAGAGTGACAAGAAGGAGGCCGAGACCGCGAATCTGTTTCCAATTTGCATCGTGGAGGAGGACCTGTCAATTGGGGACCTGTCGTGCGTTGAGAAGCCCTGCGCCATGGAGACGTCTAGCAGGGAGGGCACCATATGCATCTCGGCTAGGGAAGACGACTTCCCCGGCTGCATTGTCGAAGAAATCCCCTGGCCGGGCGACTTGCAAGCAACAGGTGCCAAGAAGAATGTGAATGCAGAGACAGAAGCGGTGCAGAGGGAGCTCGTGGTTGGCATTGGTGAGGCATTGGAACTGAATATTGCTCCTCCTAGTGGCTTGGGTGGCGAAATGCATGGTTCTCTCCTCAGTGACGAGCACCTGGCCTTGGTGTTCGAGCTCCGAGGCCACATGTCGTACCTGGAACATAGGGCCCTCCTCATGGGCCAGCGCATGGACCTGCTCCTCGATGTGTTCTCCGAGGCTCCAGCTCAGCGGAAGTACCCCCTGTGTGCGCAGGCTTTTGCCATTCCGGCGGGGACCACTTGGCAAACTGGAGGAAGTGACATGTCACCGGGTGCCTAGGTTCTTATGATTTCCTAGTTTTTAGTTTTATTGTGTAACTGTTTTAGGTTTATCTGGACCACTGGCATATGTCCTGGTTTCCTCCGGGCAGGACAGATGTTTCTTTTCTTTATGTATTATCGTATAATTGTTATTTGCCTCCCACTTTTGCTGGTTTCTGGATACCGGCAGCATTTTTGGTGACTGTAGCCATGACTCTGTATATTTTGTCAAAGTTTTATGCTAATCTAATATAGCAGGTACTACTCCTTTTTATTTAAAAAAAAAAAATTTAACAAACAATTTCCATGATGCACGTGTATTTCACATATATTAACGAATTTCAATGAATAACTTTGTTTCAAATTATACTACCAGTGCTTCCTATTTTATATTTGAACTAAACACAACTACTTTTAGAAATTTGGGTCTAACTCAGATCGTAAATGAACCTAGACTCCATAAAAAAACAGGAATAGAAAGAATATATATTTTTATCTGTTATGTTATTCAATATAAGGATCTTTGTTATATATAACAATGAGAGGAGGCCTAGTGTTAGCAAAAGATAGTTTTGACAACTAGGAAGATAAGGATGCCTATGTGAGCATACAACTAATACTAGTTGGTTGCATTGGAAAATAACACTAACACCCCCCCTTAAGTGAAACATAGTGAGTAAACATAAGAAAAAATTGAGTCCCAACAATGAAGCCTTATTAGGTACCCAAGTACAAAATAGATTCTCACAAGTGGAGAAAAGGAGAAAAACTCGTAGGAAAAAAACCCTCTCCAAAAGAGAGAAATTGTTAGTGTTGAAAAGGGCATTGAAGTTGAAATTGTAGATCTCATAATGATGCATTGAATGGCAAGAACAAGAAACCTACGAAGGTTGAATGTTTCAATCAAGAAGTATGACCTAAACTCTAAAGAGGAGAGCCAAGTAACCTCAATGATCTTCATTGAAGTCCAAAGTAGAATATATTCAGTTGTAGAGGTACGAGAATGGAAAACATTGAAAACCACTACATAAATGATTCAGAAAAATAGGATCTAGTGAATAACTAGAACAAGGGCTTCAAATAGAAGCAAACACCATCAACCATAAAATGAGCAATGACGCATGTAGATACTAAAATGATCTGGGTTGGATCATTATATTATTTTTCATCTATCTCGATGCTTTCAGAGTGGAAAAATTTGGAGGAATCAACTTGTAGGGTCATTTTAGTTGCAGGTCCTATTGGGCTCTTCATTTTTGGAGATGCTTAATTTTGAGGAAAAGCGTTGGTATTACAGCCTTAATTTCCACCCTATAGGTTAGAGAGGAATCCACAAGAATATAGAAGCCATAATACATCTTTTTCCTAAGGTTTAGCCCATTTTTGGAGATCCTCATTGGAGACCTAATAGAGAACAAGTGAGGCCTCATCAGTCACTAGTGGCTCAACAAGCGAGGCATTGCTAAACTTCTAGAATCGGGGAGGTACAAGGGGATAGGAGATATATGAGTTGGATGTTCGTTTCAAGGGCCTAATGACTCACATCATTCAAGTCTCTAATGGTCTCTAGAATATCTAGAAGCCTCTTCTAAGCCTCCTCTAAGAGATATATAACAAAGGAAAGCCTTGGTCAAGAGGGAGGAAAAAATCAGAAGTATTGTTATGATGTCCAACTGCAGAGGTACTTGTTCCATCCATTACAGCCAGAAGTCAGTGAGCCTATCTTGACCAACAAGTTAAGCGAGAAGCAAGGAGCAAGAAGGTCAAGGGAGCATGCATTAACATCTAAGGTATGCTTGATGTAATTTTTCATTTCCATTAATAGACCATTGGTTTTCCCTCATGAATGTTTGTCTCTTATGCATAATTTTCAAATCTGTTTTATTTTTATATAGATCAGGTTAGATCCAAGCTAGATCTATGATTCTAACACTAGGTAGAGAAGTGGAATCATATTGTTTTGTATTTTGTGTGTAGGAAGCTGGAGCTAGAACTTTAGGATTGCAGTAGCCAGGATACACGAAGGACAACCTTCAAAAAAAAGGTATGGAATTCTTCCATTTCCTTGTGTAATATTGAATGTTGAAGGAGGTCCTAGATGTATCCCCCATCAATTGACACAAAACATGCACCGAGAGATGATGTGAAGAGAGACTGTGACAAAGTACAACTAACACAAATATGGATGACTCAAAAATTCAACAAAACAACATATGGCCGACTTAGGATTAAAATTCCCTGGAAAATATAGCACGACACAATGGTGACTTGGCAGCAAGACACAAGAGATGGACAAATATAGTGCAACAATGCAAGAGGAATTGAAGCACTTTCCATGATGATTGGAAGAGTAACTACTTGGAGGAGTATCTCTGACTCATATTAGTTGGACGACTCCTAGGAAAGCTAAAACCCAATTGTATGATGAGGACTCAAACAGGAGCCATGTTCAATGGTGACTCAATTGACGCTCCCATTTTTAGAATAGACCAATGGTGAAAAACGACCACTCTTTTTTTTCTATTTTTTGTCTCCTTCATGGTTTAACGAGCACGAAAGAATGATGCAAGTAAGCTCGGTGTGTATTTTTGGTTCAGTTTTAATGATCCTGAAAAAGAGTTAAAAGGATACTCGTGAGTATCATTTTCATGTCCTTTTATAGGTCCGAAAAAGAGATAAAAGTATACTCATTGGGAGAGAATGAATGGATTAACAACATGCTCCTATGTTCCAAGCGCTTGGAATTAACCTAAACAATGTGAATTCAAATGGTACTAGCAAGTGAAATCCACTCTTAGTAGTTGTTCTCTCCCTGGGTAGGTGGGTGAAAAACAAAGGCCAAATAATGCAAGAGTCATATGGTTAAGGCTACTGCATAGTGGTAAGCAGGATATGGGAAAACAATAGTGTAGCAACGAGAAGCATGACACGAGAAATAAATGCATAGGTGACCATTAAGCAAAAATAAAAAAATTCAGAAACCCCCATGAGATATGGCGAGAATATAGACAAAGAGAGGGAAATGAAGCTCAAACTTCAAGTCATGATGGGGCTAAAGGAGGGATCCTAGGTCTACAAAAAAACACAGCGTGGGAACCAAATGGAAACCTTGATGCTGACTAGGGCGCCCATGAAGGGTAGGCACTATTGAACTAGTTACGATGTGCAAAATGAGTGGATAGTGTCACAACCGGCCGAGTTTGAACCAAAGGCATAATGTTGGAAGTATCGATGGTTAATAATGTAAAGTGGGAAATGTATAGAAAAACCTATCACTATATGCCAGTTTAGGAATATATACCTCAAGTTTAGGGGATGTCACCATCTTCATAAAAAATTCTCCTAAACCTCCTCCAAGAGATATATAACAAAGGCAATCCTTGGGCAAGAGTGAGGAATAATTTAGAGCATTGTTATGTTATCCAATTGAATAGGTACATGTTCCATCTATCACAGCCATAAGTCGGTGAATTCTAACCTAACCAAGGAGCTAAAGGAGGAGCAAGGGGCAAGGAGGTCAAGGGAGGAAGCATCAATAAATAAGGTATGTTTTGATGTATTACTCTTACATTCATTAATAGATCATTTGGGTTTCCCTCATATCATTTGTGTTCAGTTTATTATATGTTTAGATCTAATCCATTCCTTTAATAGATCTAATTAGAAGTGAGCCAGATCTAGGATTCTAATCCTAAATAGAAAGGTAGAATGGTTTTTCTTGTCTTTTGTATAAGCAGGTTTTGGAAATTGGAGCTGGAGTTTCAGGATTGCAATAGCCAAGAGATACGAAGGACTGCCTCAGGAAAGGTATGAAGAATTCACCAATCTTTAGGATAATTACGAATCTATGTGTTTAGATCTAGATATAGGAATTTGGAAAACCTTTAGAAGTCTAGACACATCTCTATCTAGGATTCCTAGGATAATCCTAGGGATATTTTGTTTTGTCTTCAGCAAGATCCCTGTGAGAAATAATACCATAACTAGTGACTCCACT
Organism: Picea engelmannii; assembly: GCA_009831015.1. Classification (NCBI taxonomy): domain Eukaryota; kingdom Viridiplantae; phylum Streptophyta; class Pinopsida; order Pinales; family Pinaceae; genus Picea; species Picea engelmannii. The sequence continues at coordinate 191,634 of ML809666.1, read as the reverse complement.
GGGAAGAATTATTCTCTAGTTTACATCTCTTGGACAATCCTTCCCTCTGTTTGATTGTGTCCTCTTGTGATTCTTCCTTTGATTGATCCCAAGATTAAATCTAGTAGATCTGAAATATCTAACATAGATCTAGAAGATATGGAACGGGTCCATCTATCTTAAAAACAAAAAAATTCTCAGGTCCTTTCTTATTGAACTATAAGTGTCACGCAAGGCCCCTTTCCTATTGCTAGATCTCTGTCTTGAGAGGATCTGCAAAAACTGCATATTTGTAGACAAAAACCCATAACCTTGAGTTTAGGTCTGACCTTTGAAAAATAGGGTTTTACTATGGGTTGTTCTGATCTTGTCTTTGTTTTTGTTTGAGTGTTTTTGGTCACATACTTTGCTATCATCTGGTTTGTTGAATGCTTGTGTGTGGTTTGTTTTCACTTCTTGGAGAGACTCTATTTATGTTTGAGAGTTTCAGTGAGCTTGGGATGAGAACCCAATAGATATGGAGAGATTGTAATGGTTGAATTAATTTAAACAACCATTGAATTACAACACAATAGTAAAATTTAAAAGTTACTTCATTAGCACATTCGCAATCAAATTCATCATAATAATAAAATTTAATAACAAATTTTTATACAAAACAATGCACAATTCTTGGTAAATACCTTAACCTGATGCTATCAACCTGTGTTTGCCCGCCTCTTGCTTCCTTCCCGCTTCTGGAAAACACTACCCAAAACCGTCCTCCTTGCCGACTAGGTAGCTCCCTAGCCCCAGTATATCAACGGATATCCTGGCCCTCCGTGCCCAAAACCCCCAGCAACTCCAGTCCACTGTGTCAATGCCACTCACAAAATTTCACCTCCCTCTCTGCAATACTCAGAGCTCCCCAAAATCCATGGCCAACTCCCGTAGAATCCTCCTCCCCTCCAACTCCTTTCCCCCCCTTATCCCTCCTTCACCGACTTCCCTTCATTTACTCCCTACCTAATATCTTATCCCATTCTTAAATATCTTATCCCATTTATTTAATACTTCTTATCCTTTATTTAATGTTTGTTATCCCACTCATATACGTAAGTTTTAATAAATTAAATTATCAACCCTATTAATTCTTTACTCACATAATTAAAGAGTTGATTAATAATTAAATAACCATTGACAATTATGAACAAATAATTAATGATAATTAATTTAGTTAACATTATATAGGAAACAATTATTGTTTGGATAACATCTTAGGACAATCAGATTATCAATTTAATTATAATTAATAATCCTTTACATTTATTTAAGCAGGGTCGTTACATACACCCACCCTCCAGGAAACTTCATCCCGAAGTTAAGGTATCTTTTGGTACAAAGGAAAAGAAACATGGTTCACACATTCATAACAACTAACCGACACTATCAGTAAGTAAGTCAAGAAAACTCATACATACTAGTGTATATGTACAATAAATGTATGTGTAGCTAGTACA
>ML809666.1:166745-179578 GCA_009831015.1 Picea engelmannii | reverse complement strand
TCTTATCCTTGTGTAACCACTGTCCATTACTAGATCAACCCTTCTAGGTGAGTTTTGGGTGAGTTCTTTGTAGTCACATTGGAGTGGGTTGATCCGACCTCATTCTTCAATATCCTATAGCCCCTTTTCTTGCTTCTTGTTGTTGGTTTCTATTTGCATTGTATGTTCTTGCATAGATTGAGAATATTTGTTACATTTAAATTGGAAAAATATTAAAAAGACAAAAATATTTGATGCATGCTAGATTTTTATTTGATGCACTAGTGAAGAGAATGCATTAGGAGCATTGCTTCGTTTCATATATGAAGTGATTGTTGGTTTCTTGGTGTATGTGAGGTTGTACTTTTACAAGTTTGAAAAGAAAAAGAAAAGAATAGCTCTCCCTCCCATAGCTATATTTCATCAAAGTGAACGATTTTGCATTGTCATATTTGCATTTCTTGGTTGGGTCAAGAGTCAAAACATCACTAAAGTTTCATCCGCTACCCTTGGAATTAAGCAAGAACCATAAAAAGAAAGAATAATCTAAAATCAATTAAACATACTTCTTTTGATAGTGAACCAACATTAGATAGGCTTAGGGCCTTGGATTAGGATTGGAGAGTAAACTCTCCAAGGTCACAAAATGAAACCTAGAGTCATTAAAGAGAGTTAATATCCATTCTTGCAACCAGTGTGTCGAGAGCCTCCTCTAATATAGGAGTTGAGCACAAGATTGCATTAGAGCAAGTAGAGATATTACCCCTCTCTTTTTGTTTGGGTGTTTGTGATATTGCTTCGATCATTACGTATATTAGGGTTCTATTGGTTAACAATTTTAGAGCTTTGTGCTTAGTTACCTTTCCCTTGCATGTGGTCAGACTTACGACTGTTCACCTAACCATTGATTGTTAGGTGGTAGCCTTAGTGATCTTTCCTAGGGAGCTATAGAGGTGACTGCAAGTGGGACATGCCCATAGTACCTAGGGAAAACGTTCTTTCATGGTCTCAGTTCCCCCAGAGGGTGTGCTAGCAGGGGAAATTCCCCTATTACTATACCAGGGTCAAAGTATAGGCAGAGCTATGATCTCCCTTAAAAGACAATATAATTCCTAAACTACCCCAAACACTCTAAATAGATTAACAGAAAGATATAGGAAAGCATGTCAGAAGTAGTACCTTTAGTCCAACGTTTGATGTAGACCACCTCCAGCTTTGTAGCTCCCAGGATGCAAGTCTCCTCCTAAAGCTAACCTACAAAAATTCTTAGGCAAACAATGCTACAAATATTTTATCTCTACTCATCAAGATTAGGGTTAGATATAAACCATTATGCATAAATCAAATGAAAAACATAAAGATATCATTTGGGACAGGAAAAAGATTCTTTTATTCAAATCCAAAGATCAAAAAATACAACATTTGTAGGTAGATGCTCTGCGAACCTGATTGAGGATCCTCTCAATGTTGCTTCAAGTGCAGTTATCCCAATGCTTTCTCTCACAATCATCTGATCACTTCACAGGAAGAGAAGGGATTGTATAGGAGAAAAAGCTAGAGAGGGAATGTTGAGGAAAAAACTCAAAAGGGGTTGCGAATACTTGGGCAAGGAGGGAAAAGGGATTTGGGAAGAGTTTAATTGTTCTAATGCTTGATGTGGAAATGGGACCCCAAGACCTCCTTTTATATGACAAAAGGATAGTTATTCGGTTTGGAGATGGGATAGAACAGGTGAATTGGTTGGGAAACCCTCGATAGCCCATAAACTCCACTGAATTCCTTGCAAATTTTTATTTTATGCAACTTTTGGAGGTAAACGCAGGCTATTTAGTATGCAGCTAGTGTATGTGCCTGAGTTTTCTAGCATGCAGCAAGTGTATGTACGTGGGCAGTAGTGCAGTAGGGTGCGTATATGCTCTTAAAAATGGTTTTTTAAATAGAGTTCCTCAGCAGTGATTTGGAAAATTATGCAAGTATAAAGGCCAATGTCATGTATTCATAGGTAGAGAATTTTAGGGCTATAATAGATGGACCCTAATGTGCGAGGTCAGAAGAGAAATTGATGGCCAAACTACATTACAATATCTTTACCAGTGGGAATGCACAAAGTCGAGTGAGCCCGAGACCAAAGTTTGAGCGGTCGCCATCTGCAAAACAATAATAATATCTTCGAGGTGAGCATACCCATGCTCGGGATGAACTAATCATGGCTTCCAATCAAGTACACTGCAGATCCATGTCATATAAATGGCTATATAAAGTGTAGTCGTGAGAAATACACAACGGATCTACATCTCAAAATCATTCGATGATATTCAAATACAATACAATATGCATCGTCAAGAAGCATCAGCCTTTGGCCGGAGATGAGGGCTTCATATCTCGAGAAACAACTTCCATATATTTAATGGCTTAGGTAGGAGTACAATATGAGTGTAAGACTCACTACTCTGAGGTCTTTGACAAGCCATTGCGAAAAGACTAGAGGATCTCGATGATCAGGTAGAAAAATTCATCAATTTTGAATCCAGACTTGACTGGACTCACGGGATGGTTGACTCATGAAAGTCAAGATAAAAATTATAGAATGGCCAACTCGGGTTGGATAAAAATTCCCTTGGACAAAAGCACGAAAGATGATCAGACTCAGGAAGTGTAATATTGACATAATTTTGTGATGCATGAGGCACCCCAAACTCTCCATATGTTTGGAAGAGTAACCAAACAAAGGAGGACATAACTCTATGTAGAGAGAACAACTTCCTAAGGTCATACTATATCCCAATGCTTGGCAAACAAATGAAAGGATGTGCTTTGTCCAAGGGCAACTATCTTGTTGCTGAAAAAAGAATGTATATTTCTCATCCCCTTTTTTGGAATATTTGATTTTTTTGTCTTTTTCAAATTTTTAACAAGCTTGAAAAGAATAAAAGAATTCTAAGTTACAAAGGAGGAAGGAGTGTCACGATCAAGCAAACTTGTTCCAAGCGCATGGAACATACTGATGCTCAAGGCAAGGAGAGATGTGCAGGATAAGGACACTCGGGGAAAATTCCTCCACGGGTCAAGGTGTCATATCACAGAGGAAAAAAGTGTTGCAAGGCTTGCATATAAGGAATTCTTTTAAAGGTTCAGTTGAGAGAAACATGGATCCGACATTAGGCCAAATACACAAAGATGAGACCCGCAATGTGATTAAGCATGACACAACAAGACCCCTTCCATGTAAATTTTTATGAGCCTAGAGAAGGTAAGATCAATGGTTTTTTCACGTTTAGAGAGTTTGAAAAAAATGCAAAAAGAAGACTCCAGGGAGTACCTTTTTTGAAATTAGTCCAATTGGCTCGAAAAAGGGGTAAACTTGCACCGAAAGGACATATTTTCAAAACCATTTTAAAGCGTGTGACAAAGACAAGATCACTCGGCTATCTTTTCAATTTTAAGGAGTATGAAAAGATCTTAACTATGGACTCACAGCCATTTTCTAGTTTTAGCCTCCTTAGCCCGAAAAAAGTATAAAATATAACTGCAAAGAACTCTCCCGGCGAGACGAATCTCCCGAGGCGTACCTTTTTTCAGAATAATCTAATGGCTATAAAAAGGGTTAAACTTATTCCAAATAGATGTTCTTCTGGACCAATTTTAATGAGTGTGAAGGAACAAGGTCACTCAACAATCTTTTCATATTTAGGGAGTCTGAAAAGAGCTTAACTATGGACTCCGGGGAGGTTCCATTTTAGTGAAGTAGTCTACTACTACGATGATGTAAAAATGCCCCAGGCAGAAGTTGGGTGACATGTAGTGAAATCAATCCCCCACTTGGTTAAGGGACCGACAACAATGACTGGAAACATAGGAGCAGGGTGTGCTCACATCATTCGACAGAAGATCTGGCACGGGTGACACTTCTTGACCGCCTCTACACAATATTTGATAAACTAGGGCCAGAAGTATCATGCACATAGAATATTTTGGGTTGTTTCCAACCCAAACAGATGATCAACACATGATCCGGCATGACAGTCATTCAAAATGATCTATGCTTCTTTGTGAGTAAGACATCAACAAAGAATGCAATCTACACCTCAACAATACAAAGTGTCATCGAGAATGAGATAGTTTCATGCTTGGAGTTGAATTCGTCGACACTCATCGCGAGAAGTAGAAGCAAGGCACTTCAAAGTATGAAGATACACTAGTATATCTCCATACCAGGGGTCCGAAGATGCAATTAGAAAGATATCTTCATTAATAGGTGACTCTTCAGGTATAATATCACCAGACTTGACCTGTAATTCCGAAATAAGTTCGACAAAGACCAATGACTTTTTAGATTTCGCAGAGACAAAATCCAAGTCAAACTCTCGTAGGATAACTATCCATCTACTAATATTTTTGCCAATGACCCGTCATGTTAACACATATTGGAAAGGCTTGATGACATCAATGACGGTGGTCCTGCAAAGTAATATATAATGACAGAACTGTTGGATAGGGTGGAGAGATGCCAAAGAAATTTTCTCAACATGAGAGTAGTTTATTTCCGTTCCAAACAGGCCTCGGCTAAGATAATATATAACATTCTCTTCGAGCATTTCATCCTCCTAGACCAAGACCATGCTGATGGTTGACTCTGCAGCAACCAAATACAACAAGAAATATTTGTTATAATCAGGAGTCCATGACAGAGGGGCAACCATCAGGGCATGCTTCAATGCTTCAAAGGAGCGTTGAGCTGCTTTGTCCCAACAGAATGGGACCCTTTTTTTCAAAAGACGCATGAACCCTTTAGTGATCTCGACATAATTATGACAAAACACCAAAGAAATGTTTTTTTTCTCTGTAAGCTCTGAAGTTGGGGTTTTGTGCATGGGGGAGGTAATTGAACTATCACCTCAACCTTAAGAGGATCGACCATGATCCCTTATGTCGACACGATAAAATCTAATAAACGACCCGATATCAAGAGAATCTAATATTAGAAACAATGCTTGTTGGCACAGGGGAAAACCTAGGGTTCAACTCCAAGAGCGTACCAAAAAGCCTTAGTTACTGGCCCTTTCGGCAACACCTGCGAAGCAGATGCAGTCTCACTCGAAGCAGCTATGAGGGGGTTGTAGGATAGAGATGTCTACAACCAGGGGAATATCAAGTGGTTCTTATTACAATAGCAACATAACATGCATATACCATTAAACTAGCTAGATCTATCCCGCACAGCTATAGATCTGATCTAATACAGTAATGCAGATAACAATATAACAACATTGGAGCTAAAAGAATCAATCACACACACAACAAAAGAGGTACGTGATTCACCCTCTCTCTAGGGATACATCCACAGAATTGTGCTTATGATATATTAAGGTAAAGCTTACAATCCTAATCTGCGCTCTTGGCCAGAAAATCCTTTCTTCTTCCTCTCTCCTCCTACACACCCAGCTGGAGGACTTGATCTTCGCACCCAGCTGAAGATCTTACAATACCATAAGGCTCTCTCTCTCAACACTTCTCTCACCCTCAATACAATATTCTCCTGATGAACAATACTCGACTATAAGGCTCAACCATAGTACCGACCTGACCTAGGTCCTCTCAACCTCTATTTATACATTACAATCCCTCACCGACAGCCTTAGGTCGAAACCTAGGTGTCAAAACCCTAGGTGTCTACAACGCTAGGTCAACTTGACTCATTCTTTTCAGGCTTCGCTAGCCTATCTTTCCTTCTCCATCTCGTGGTGCTCCAACGCATCTAATGCTGGCTTTTTCCACTTCTTGAGTCATCCTCGGTCCATCCTTCTTGTTGATTTGTCATCTTCGATCTCCTCATCCAACGGCCTGCTTTTCCGCACTTCGATCCATCTTCTCTGTTCTTTTGCTCACTTTGACCCAGTGACAACCACTGTGTCTCCCGCGAAGCTCGCTTTTTACCTTTTCTTCCATTCTTCGCTTCCTTCCATAACCCATGGCCAATAATCCCCCAACACTCACCTATGACTCATCTCGAGGCACTTGAGATCTGATCCTCTTGTTTTAATTCGACTTTCGACTGCGCAGTGCAGCCCTTACTTTCTGCTTTATGCCTCCTTTCCATCCTTGTGCAGACTGTCTTTTCTGTGTCTGGTACCCAATTTCAACTGCACCTGGTACCTGGACCCTTGTCTTCTTGATTCTACTGAGAGCTGTGAGGTGACCGATTGTCATAGTACAACTTCAGACAACTCCCATTCACCAAACCTTCCTTCCAATCTCCTTTCAATGTCTTCAGCTACGCAACTCCTCCTTCTGTAACATAGGCAATCTCATATGGTCCGAGCCAATGCGTTCTGAACTTCCCAGGGTGTTTGATAAACTTACTGTCATATAGCAGGACTAAATCACCTTGCCTGAATGTCTTCTTCTTGATGTGTCTGTCATGATAGGCCTTTTTTCGTTCCTTCTGAATTTGTTGATGGAAGCCTGCAATGAATTTGTCTTCTTCTAGTTCAACCAATTGTGCTAGCCTCTCATGAATGGGACCAGTATCATCCATGTCTATAGATGCATCAATTCTTAAGCTTGGTACCAAGTACTCCATTAGGACAACAGCTTCAAGACCATAAACCAAATTGAAAGGGGTATGCATTGTTAATTTCTTGCAAGTGGTTCTATAAGCCCAGAGTAATGTTGGTACTCTTAAATCCCAGTCATCCTTGTTCACACTACGAATATTTTTCAATGCTATCTCCAAGACCTTGTTGAATGCTTCAACCATTTCATTTGCTTGTGGATGATAAGGTGTACTCTTCTGATGGTGGACTACAAATTCTTCAGTCGGGGCTTCAACTGTCTTATTGATGAAGTGTGTACCTTGATCACTCATAAGGACCTTAGGGCATCCAAACTTGGTTATTATTTCATCAAATATAAATCGTGCAGTTGTAGCTGCACTACAGTCCTTGACTACTCTTGCTTCGGCCCATCTAGTCAGGTATGATGTCGTAGTGATAATATATCTTGCTCTTATGTGCTTTCTTGGTGGGTTTATAGGTCCCACGAAGTCAATACCCCATTTTTCAAATGCTTGTAGGGTCATCTGCGGTCCTAATGGAATCTCATCTCTTCAGGATGGTTTTCCAACTCGCTGGCATATATCGCATGCTCTAGTATATTCTTTAGCATCTCTGTGTAACATAGGCCACCAAAGGCCAGCTCACAGAACCTTCTGCGTAGTTTCTTTTCCTGTATAATTTCCTCCTTCAATGCCTTCATGAGCTTCTTCGAGGATCATAGGGCATTTTTCCTCCATCACACATCTTCTTAGGATCTCGTCAGGTCCCATTTTATATAGTTGACCAGCTATTAGCGAAAAATCTGCAGCACACACCACTAGTTGTTTCTTCTGTGGAATTGTGTATTCTGCTGGAGCTATTCCTGTTGACAGGAATTGGACTATGTCTATGAAGTAATCATCACCCTTTATAATGGTGAGAAGATGTGCATATGGTAGTGTTTCCTCCAAACTGGTAGGTTCTTCACCATGCTCCAACCTCGATAGGTGGTCTGGGCCCTTATTCATTCTTCCTGGCTTAACTATGATCTCAAAATCATATTCTTGAAACAAGAGAAGCCATCTGCATATTCTCCCCCCCAACACTGGATTGTTGACTAGGTATTTTAGCGCAGAGTGATCAGTAAACATTTTAAAGTGTCCTCCCAATAAGTAGTGGCAGAATTTTTGTAATGCATACACCATGGCTAGTCCCTCTCTCTTTGTAGTAGTGTAATTGATTTTAGCTGTGGAGAGCTTTCTGTTGGCAAATGCTAATGGATGATCAATGCCCCCTTCTCTAGGTTGTGCCATTACTACTCCTAATGCAATAGAAGATACATCCACATGCACATGAAATGCCTTTCTCCAATTGGGAAAGACTAGAATAGGCGTAGTGACCATATTTTGTTTTAGTGTGTCAAAGCTTTGATGGCATTCGTCTGTCCAACCAAACTGGCAGTATTTCTTTAATAACCTCTCCATTGGTGTAGTAATCTGAGCATATCCTTTGATAAATTTCTTGTAATAGTCAGTATGTCCTAGCACAGTGTGCAGTTGTTTGACTGATGTAGTTGGTGGTAAATAAACTATAATTGCAATTTTGGATGGATCCACCAACAATCCTTGCTTTCATACAATATGACCTAATAATACTCCAAATGGAAAATGTAGTCTTATGAAGATCCTCCTTGGTGATGCAGATCTGATGGTATCTCGAAAACCCATCTATAAAAGAATATACTTCTTGGCCTCCCACGTTATCCAGCACTTCGTCCGTGAAAGGTGTAGGGAAAGGATCATGTAGACAAGCATCATTCAGCTTCCTAAGAACTACGCAAATCCTGATCTCACCTGTCTTCTTATCTTGCACTACCATGGGGCTAATCCACTCTGACTCTTCGACAAGTTCAATAATCCCTGCTTCTAGCATTCTGTCAAGCTCAATCTTCACTTTTTCCTTATATTTCGGGTTCAATCTATAGGTTATTTGCTTGACTAGCTTCGGGTCTGGTTTCAAAGGTATTATCATTTCTCCCATAGGTCCTTTGATTCCCTTCATATTAGTGAACTTGGTCAGGAACAAGTCCTGATACTCATGCAATAATTCTATGATTTTTTCAATGGTAGCAGTGTCCTAGTAATCTCCAACATTGGCAAGATTTGGGGTTTCCTCTATCCCGATATTGACTTTCTTTATTTTTATCGGTTGTCCAAAGAATGGCAGTTCAACTCCTGGTCCTTCCACATCTCTCTGACCTTCTGTTTTTGCGATATTCACTTTCCTTGGGTCATCATCTTCATCAGCATTAATGTTGTAGTGGTTCTGTAGTTTCTGGAGGGGCGCAGTCCATTCATCCTCTTCTTGCTCGAAAGGGAGGCCAAATGCCTCCTCGAATACTTTATGTCTCACCATCTGTAGTGCTTGATCTACAGAAGGAAATTCACTGTCAAACAAAAAGGTGGTTATAAAATTCTGGGTCATACCTTCCCATTCTGAAGTGACAAGGCGCAGCTCTACTTGAAGGTACCAGTTAATGAGGGTGGTATCCAGCGTATTGAAGAATCTGTGTGCCCATTGTTCTCTAGGAATGTCACTCCAGGCCTCTTCTCAGCTTCGTACATGGTCCTTTGGGCAGCTTCGACCTGGGTACCGTGCTTCGCAGCTTCCTTCTTGTGCTAAGAACCGTATTGTCATCATAGTTCAGTATTGTGTCCAGTCTGTAATATTACTTTTATGTGTCCACCACCATCTCGTTGGTGTGGCTTTCATGGCCTCGTCCATTTCCAATAGCATATGTTATGTTGGTACACTTGTCTCAAATTCTGACAAGAAGTTTTCTAAAGGGTTTAGCCCATCAAATGTGGGTAGATTACTCACTATTGTGCCAATCCAGCGAACTTCTTTGGTTAGCCTAGCACATATTCTTGTAGATACTTCATACATCTGGTTCTGCCAGTTTTCCAGTGCTTCTTCTTAATCGAATGAACATGCGTTGTCACTTTGCCAGCTCAGATTTCCATCAACTGTAGGGTTGATATAATCCTATTGTTTGGTTGTTAATTTGTAGATGTTTTCCAATTCAAATGTGTGGTCTTTGTCTCTGATAGGTTCTGTGTATCGTGGACCTTCATCTGGATCTAAAGGTGCAACGATCCTAAGGCCAACTTTCTCAACTGTCATGTGTCTTTTCTTTAAATCAACAACAGTGGAATTGTCGAAGGCCCAATCAATTCCCGACAATGCAGGGTAAGGGCAACTATAATCAACAATTTCATTTACTTCAAAATATGCAAAGGTTCTTACCCCATCGATGTCCACTAGGACATGCTCTAATCGTCCAAATGGGTTGACAGCTTGTTGATTAGCCATGTGAAGCCTGATAGGGGAATATATCAGCTTGGGTTTTCCCATCAGTGCCCAAGTCTGCTTCATCATGACATTAACTTATGACCCTAAGTCGAGGACCACATAGTCTATCTCATACTCTCCTATGAGCATTCAAGTGTAGTTCCTTATTTGTCCTTCTCCTTCTTCCAATTTGGTGCATTGTTCTATTCAGTAAGGGGTCTATTTTTCCTAGTTCATATTGTTTGATGAGATCTTGTAATTCTTGGATAGCACCTTTATCTTGAATCAACTTAACACAAGTGTGCAATAATTCCATGAGTTTTCTTACCTCTTTCCCTTCTGTTGATGATGCAAACGGATCAAACACTTGAGGCATGCCATATTCTTTGATTTTTGGTTGTCTATTTGATGAAGATCCTAGATCTCCTTTGAACTCATTTATTGCCTCCTCGAATATATGTCTTTCTTTCTTAGCATCGAACATTGGGGTATTTTCTATAGCTTTCCTGACTCCATGGTCATTTTCATTCCTTCCTTGGGCTAGTTTGTCTTCCCCTATAGCAGCACCTCCTCGAGTAATAACAGTGACTCTAGGGTCTGCTCCGCAAGGTTCATCATTTATCAGTTGTACTTGTGGGTTCTGCTGGGGTCCTCATCTTTCCTGAAGTTTAGCCAGCAGCACAGGGCATTCTTCTATGACATGCTCGAAGGAATTACAGTAACTACAGGTTGTGCAGGGATCCTGACAATCCCTTGCTAAATGTCTAGGTTACGTGCAGTTGTAACAGATTATTTGTCCTCGGCCTCGGCTCATACCTCCTCCTCCTCCTCCTCCTCTGTAGTCATTGCAAGGAGTGAAATTTCCTCTCCCCGGAGAGTTGTACTACAGAGTGTTTCCCTCTTGTTGTACTTCACCTTAAATCTTGGATATGTCTCTCGACCTTTCATGCATGAGATCATAAGATCTACAATCATGATCACCATGCCCCACTGATTTACAGAATGTACAATACAAGTTTGTGGGTGTCTAGACATACTTTTGTATGTAGTAGCAATCACCTGGGCGATGTCTATTTTTGCATACCTTGCACCATGGTAGGTTAACTTTCTTTAAGGGGCTCAGTGCTCCTGATGCCAAGTACTCATGAAATAAAGGGTAGTGTTCCTTATCATGGCCTTCAAATATTCATCTTACACACCAGATATCTTTCCTTTTGTCTTTTCCCTTATCTTTCTTCATATCCTCGACCTGTAAAGACAAACTAGTTAACTGGCTCATGATCTGGCTAATGCCTGATCTAGATTCTCCCATCGATGTTGATTCAAGATTCATGGTGATCTCTAAGGATTCTGCCTAAGATGTAATCTTCTGCTTCATCAAAGGGATTCTTATGTGTGGTAACAGCACAATGATGAACCACTCTTTGTTCTATTCATTAGGGATCTCGAATGTTAATCAGCCTGTCAAGGTCTTGAATCTTTGGTCGAACTCCCAAACAGGTTATGCTACCTTTTGTCTAATCTCTTTTAGTTCTGTAATACATTGTGACTCCGACTTAAGTTTATTAAACTCTACAATTAGCACATTCTTGATCTCATTCAAGGGCTTAGGTTGTGCCATTCCTTGGACAAGTTTCTTGTACCAGCTCAGTGTGCGGTCCCTTAGCGTAGTGTTGAACTGGGTTCTCTTGATGGCTTCATCAGTGATACTTTTAATATTCCATACGGCCTCACACAGAAACCAATGTTGATCTGGGTCTTCAGATCCATCTCCTCTAAATATAGGGAGTCTCATTTCATCTTTTTGGTTGTGGAGCCTGATTATCTTCTTGATTTAGAGGTCTTTTACTTTCAGCCATGTTTATACCCCATGAAGCATTTACACCCCAGAAGTATGTACACTCTTCCACGTGGGGGAGTGCAGAGGGGGGGTACCCCCTCTGCAGGGTCCGGGGGGTCTATCCCACCGGCTGGGGGGTCTGGGGGCCAGCGGGGGTTCGGGGGAAGCGTCCCCTAATGGGGGTTCAGGGGTGAATCCCCTGAAGCAAAAATTGCCTTGTAAAAGTATATTGTAATTTCATTGTAAATCTAGACCGTTCATTATAAGGTCACAGATCTAATGATAGAGATTATGTTAGGTTTTTTTGCCCTAGAAGGCAACCGTCTTTTATGAGGGAAATGTATTGTGGCTATGTATGTTGGCGAGTATTGTATTCTGAGAGAGGAGACTATGAGAGAAAGAAGAGAAAGTTACAGCGGATTTTGCTGTAGGTTGTATCCCTTCATTTTGCTGGATAATAATAAAGAAAGGACCTGGCAATTTCTCTGGTGGACGTAGCCCACACTGGGTGAACCACATAAATATATGTCTCTCGTGTATTGTGTATCTTTTGTGTTTTGTTTCCACATTTGTTTTATTTTATTGCTCCGCGGTCTTGTTTTTCTAACAACTGGTATCAGAGCGTAAGGTAACTCGCAGGAAAAGAGGGTTCCTGGTTCGAGTGGGAGCAATGTCGGAAGATGGAAATTTTAGGGTCGAGAAATTTAACAGCCAAAACTACCAGTTATGGAAGATGCAGATGGAAGATTATTTATATCAGAAGGATCTATTCCTACCATTGAGCGGAGTAGCAAAGAAGTCGGCGGCCATGAAAGACGAAAAATGGGAGATTCTTGACAGAAAGGCTCTAGGAACGATACGACTGAGCCTGGAAGCATCGGTGGCTTTCAATATCTCGAAAGAAAAGACAACGAAGGGTTTGATGGACGCATTGGCCAAATTGTATGAAAAACCCTCGGCGTCCAATAAGGTATTTCTAATGAAGATATTATTTAATATGAAGATGTCATAAGGTGGGTATGTTGCAGATCATTTAAATGAATTTAATACGGTTACTAATCAACTAAGTTCTGTAAAAGTGGACTTTGATGATGAGGTTAGGGCTCTTCTAATCTTGTGCTCATTGCCAG
>ML809666.1:145814-164282 GCA_009831015.1 Picea engelmannii | reverse complement strand
TTATGATAGAACAGGGTTATAATAGATGTCATTCTGATCACTATGTTTATTTTAAAAGGCTAGAAAATGGAAGCTATATTATCTTGCTATTGTATGTAGATGACATGCTTGTTGCAGGGTCTAATATGCAGGATATAAATGTGATTAAGAAGGAATTAGCCAATTCATTTGCAATGAAGGATTTGGGTGCTGCAAAGAAAATCCTTGGTATGAGAATAACAAGAGACAGGAAAAATCGCAAACTGACATTGTCTCAGGGTGAGTACATAGAGAAGGTGTTGGAGAGGTTTAGAATGCAAAATGCAAAACCAATTAGTACACCTTTGGCCAGCCATTTCAAATTAACTAAGGAAATGTGTCCCAAGACACAAGAGGAGATAGAATACATGTCCAGGGTCCCATATTCATCAGAAGTTGGCAACTTGATGTATGCAATGGTTTGCACAAGACCAGATATTGCACATGCAGTGGGAGTTGTGAGCAAGTATATGAACAATCCAAGTAAAGAACATTGGGAGGCAGTAAAGTGGATTCTCATGTATTTGAGAGGTTAGTTACTACACATGCATTATGTTTTGGAGGTTCAGACACTTTTCTACAGGGATATGTTGATTCAGATATGGCAGGTGATAAAGATAGTAGGAGGAGCACCATAGGGTATGTTTTTACTATAGGTGGAACAGCAGTAAGTTGGATTTTGAAACTACAAAAGGTTGTTGCACTTTCAGCAACAGAGGCAGAATATGTTGCTGCTACAGAGGCTAGTAAAGAGATGATTTGATTACAAAAGTTTATGGAGGAATTGGGAAAGAAGAAGGAGAACAGCAGGTTGTACTATGATAGTCAGAGTGCCATTCACCTTCCAAAGAACATAGCCTTCCATTCGAAGACTAAGCATATACAGTTGAGGTACCACTTCATACGATCTGCCTTGGAATATGGACAATTGAAGCTAGCAAAGATACACACTAGCCAGAATCCTGCAGACATGTTAACAAGGGGAGTAACCAGGGAGAAACTGAGTTCTTGCTCAGTTTTAGTTGGTCTTCAAGAATGAAGATGAAGATGAGAAATTTGCCAGGTCCAAGAAGGTTCAAAGTCCAGCATATACAACAGCAGTGGAATTGTTGAGATCAGTCTCCAAGTGGGATATTTTTGGTTGTGGAGCCTGATTATCTTCCTGATTTAGAGGTCTTTTACTTTCAGCCGTGTTTATACCCCATGAAGTATTTACACCCCAGAAGTATGTACACTCTTCCACGTGGGGGGGTGCAGAGGGGGGGTACCCCCTCTGCGGGGTCTGGGGGGGATATCCCCCCGGTTGGGGGGTCTGGGGGCAAGTGGTCCCCCAGTGAGGGTTCGGGGGCAGCATCACCCGATGGGGATTCAGGGGAAAATCCCCCGAAGCAAAATATGCCTTGTAAAAGTATATTGTAATTTCATTGTAAATCTGGATTGTTCATTATAAGGTCGCAGATCTAACGATAGAGATTATGTTAGGGTTTTTTGCCCTAGAAGGAAACCCTTTTTTATGAGGGAAATGTATTGCGGCTATGTATGTTGGCGAGTATTGTATTCTGAGATAGGAGACTGTGAGAGAAAGAAGAGGAAGTTACAGTGGATTTTGTTGTAGGTTGTATCCCTTCATTTTGCTGGATAATAATAAAGAAAGGATCTGGCAATTTCTCCAGTGGATGTAGCCCACACTGAGTGAACCACGTAAATCTGTGTCTCTCTTGTATTGTGTATCTTTTGTGTTTTTTTTCCACATTTGTTTTATTTTATTGCTCTGCGGTCCTGTTTTTCTAACACATCTGCCATAAAGCTGACTAGGGTTCTTGTCTGAGTAGATGTTGGGCTAATGGTAACAGTACTCTGAGGACTCTGGTGGGTCTGACTATTCTTACTGGTAGGTATTTTTAAGACAACAGGAGGATTAACGTTACTTACTTCAGTAGTTCGCGCAGTTCCTGGGGTTTCTGGGTCTCTTTGGCACAGTTCTTCAACTTCCCCTTCTTTTGTTCAGGTGGGCTCTACATGATCTTTGTCGGTTAGATCTACCTCTTCTCCACTATAGAAACCTTCTTCATCATAGTTTTTCTTAAACAAATTCTTAAGGTGAACTTCGTGGAATACTTTCCCACTACGTGTATGTCTTGCTTCTGTGTCGTTGTCGTTGTCCGAGATATTGAACACTAGCCTTTTCAGGTCTGATCAATCTACTGTATCTTCAAGATGTGGTTTTCATGCAAGAGCATCTTGATTCTTAGCTTTAGGAAGTGCAAAAATTTTCCTCTGGGTCCCTTGAAAAAGTATCTCTCAGCTTGACTATATGATTATGTTCTGTCAACAGCAAACTCAGTGATATATCCTCCGATGGTACTATCAAACTAGTGATATACTACTCTAGATACAGGGTTGTTGACTTTCTTGACCTTCTGGATCAATGCTGGTGTCCAAACCACAGGGGGTCTAGATCTGACTTCAAACTGTGTGTCAGCTAACCTAGCCAACCACTCATGTAGCTCCTGATGGATTCCTCCAAAGAATATCTTGTTAATGTTGGTGAAGATGTATCTTTGTAGCCAATCCTCGGTTCTTATTTTAGGGTTCTTGTTCTGGGCTTCAGCGAAGTCCTTCTCTTGATGCTCTACCCACTTCTAAATATCCATCTTCAATGGGAACCACCTTGACATTCCCTTAAAAATATCGCGGTCCCAGCAACAGAACCATTTGTTGGCACAGGGGCAGACCTAGGGTTCAGCTCCAAGAGCGCACCAACAAGCCCTAGCTACTAGCCCTTTCGACAGCATCTGCGAAGAATATGCAGTCTCACCCAAAGCAGTTATGAGGGGGTTGCAGGACAGAGATGTTTACAACCAGGGGAATATCAAGTGGTTCTTATTACAACAACAACATAACATGCATCTACCATTAAACTAGATAGATCTATCCCTCACAACTATAGATCTGATCTAATATAGTAATGCAGATAATAATATAACAACATCGTAGCTTAAAGCATCAATCACACACACAACAACATAGGTACGTGGTTCACCCTCTCTCTAGGGATAAATCCACAGAACTGTGCTTATGATATATTAAGGTAAAGCTTACAGTCTTGATGTGTGCTCTTGGCCTGCAGATTCTTTCTTCTTCCTCTCTCCTCCTACGCACCCAGCTGCAGGACTTGATCTTCACACCCAGCTGAAGATCTTACAATACCAGAAGGCTCTCTCTCTCAACACTTCTCTCACCCTCAATACAATATTCTCCTGATGAACAATACTCAACTATAAGGCTCAACCATAGTACCAACCCGACCTAGGTCCTCTCGACCTCTATTTATACATTACAATACCTCACCGACAACCTTAGGTCAAAACCTAGGTGTCAAAACCCTAATTACCAAAACCCTAGGTGTCTACAACCCTAGGTCAACTTGACTCATTCTTTCTGGGCTTCTCCAACCTGTCTTTCCTTCTCCATCTCGCGGTGCTCCAAGGCATCTAATGCTGGATTTTTCCACTTCCTGAGTCATCCTCGGTCCATCCTTCTTGTTGATCTGTCATCCTCAATCTCCTCATCCAACAACTTTCTTTTCCGCACTTCGCTCCATCTTCTCTGTTCATTTTCTCACTTCGACCCAATGACAGCCACTGTGTCTCCCGCGAAGCTGGCTTTTTACCTTTTCTTCTTTGTTCTTCTCTTCCTTCCATAATCCATGGCCAACAATGCTCAAAGATCAGTCATAAATGGGCGAGATGATTAGATCTCTTATGAGAACATGATGTTATATCATCTAGGTATGCCTTGACTTTGTGTTTGAGGTCGTGAAAAGTGAACGACATGGCTCATTGAAAGGTAGCTCCAGCATTCTTCAGGCCAAAAGGAATCTTTCGATACACAAAGGTGCCCCGAGGAAAAATAAAAGTTGTTTTATGTTGGTACTCAGGTTTGATTTGAATTTGATTATATCCCAAAAAACCATCCATGAAATAAAACACTTTGCAACCCGCACACTCATCGACGATATAATCAATAAACGAGGTTGGAAAATTGTCTTTCAGGCAAGCTTTGTTCAAATCAAAAAAATACATACAAACATGAATGGTGCCCTGTTTCTTGTTAATAAGAACTGGGTTTGAGACCCATTATGTCAATTGTACAGGGTAGATGAAACCATCTTTGAGCAATTTCTCTACTTCAGCCTTAATTGTCACTGATTTTCGAGGATTAACTGAGTGAAGCTTATGTCAGACTAGTTTGACATCAGGATAATTCATAATTTCATGTTCGACAATTCATGGGTCAATGCCTGGTATCTCCTCGTAAGACCAGACAAACACGTCACAAAACTCCTTAAACAACTCGGTGTAAATTTGAATCTCTTGGGGGGAGAAATTTGCTCTGACGAAGACATTCTCCACGATACCATGGGTTTTGTAGATATTGATAGGAATCGTTGTAGAAATGCTTGTCAGTTTTCCCTGATAGTATACTCCATGCATAGCCAGAGGTTTAATAGGACAAGGGCTATCTCCATTCATGGTCAAAACAAACTCTCATGCCTATATTCTCCTAAGCTCGGGAATAAAATAAGATCTATGATGCAGATCATCCCAATGTCTGTCAGGACAAGTCATTCCTCTAGAATCGTCTCTTCAAAGGGAAAGACTAAGTCTAAAGGTTATTAAGCAGTGAGAGAGTCATGAGCCCAAATAAGCTCGATAACTAGATCTAGCTCCTATGGGGGATCCAGATCGGGGTTGGTCGAGGCTTGTTGGACAATGTTGTATGCAACTTCAGTCACGAATAAGGGCATGGTCATGAAAAGGTGCCATATCCCTTCCATTGAAGTTGATGGGGAAGTTAAAGTCCATGGGTCATGAAAGTAGATCATTTTAAAAGACGAGACTTGAAAAATTGCATCCCATCAATGATGGAAACAATCAGGAACCTAAGTTGACAATACCATGTTGTGAGTTATCAATCATCGGGACTATGGAAGCCCCCGATGAAGGGTCGGGATGAGAGAAGGACAACTGGTCGACGGTTATAATTCGTCCCTCATACGGAAAACATAAGACCCAAAAAAAAATGGCTACAATTGCATGTATTGCATAAGTCCAACTTCATCCTAACAGAAGATTGTAGTTAAGAGGCGCATCAACTACTTCAACCTCGACGCACAACATTTTACCCTCTAACTACACGGGGAAACAAGGAAATATACTGTGTGGTTTGAATGACCGATTGTCAAAAGTCGTAAGCAACGTAAGTGACAGAGACAACTCAGGATGGTCAATGGCCTTCCAACATGCCAATGACATCACAGAAGTCGAGGCACCCTGATCAACCATCGTACAGAAAATGTTCTGTGTCAACAATTTTGTGGTGTATGCCACTACTATCTGAAAGGCAACATGGTGAGGAAGATGAATTTTAAGGTCAGTTGGATCGAAAACAATCATTCCTAAGCTACTAGTCTATGTCGCCACCAAGGCGGAAAACAGAGCTTTTCTCTATGAGTGGAAACTCTGAAGAACCTCTAGAGTAGACATTACACAAGGGGTATGTTCCAGATCCTCCACGATGGAGTAGTTTCGAGCGACCCTCATGTTTCAGTTATTAGAAGCCTTCTTAAACACACATTTAGGGATGGGAGTCATCGTCTCACCCACTATCTTCTCAATTTGAAAAGGAGTCAATGGGTTGGAGGCATCCTTTCCCTTATCAACAGATTATGGTGTTGGATAGTCACGAGTCTTGGTTGATAAATGAGCATTGGCATTCATCATGTAAATATTTGTAGCTGGGTTGTTAGGAGTAGACGCGGGGGGTCCCTAACTTCCCCCAGCCGCACTCGTGGATGTAGAATCCTAAGCCATATTTTTCCCTTGTGGAAAAGGGTTAGTCAACACAGCAGGTTGTTGTTGTGCTAGTATCTTATGGGCTTCTGCAAGCCGAGGACATGGGTGAGTTAAGTGGTCATCCGTGCAAAGCTTACACGGATACTTCACCTTCCTCTTCTAATTTTTTCCCTCACCAGCATTGTTAGCAGCCGTTTTATCCCCTTTACCCTTCTTGTTTCTTTGTTTCTTCTTTCCCTCGGTTTTTTGGTTTGCCTTGGGAGCTTTCAATTTCCCACTATGTACATCCGACATCTGGGTTGCGGGGGTAGCCAAACTAGAAATATGGTTGGCCACAATCTGTTGAATCAATCATTGTTGCAATTGATTCGACAACAAATCTGTGGACTTACTTTGTGCTTAGCCCACTATTCCATTAGCATGGGGCCTAGAATTTTGTTTGACCTTATCGAGAGTAGACGGTGGTGCATCGGGTAAGATCTCATAAAGCATGTCAGACTAGGAGTAAATTAGTTCTAGTTTTTGGGCTATCATAATAGCCTCTTCCTTAGAAAACACCTCGGACATTGCTACGTCTTTGAACACACAAGGAACCAAAGACTTCAAGAACCACTCAAGAAAGAACGCAAGAGGGACCTTGACCTTAATCAAACTCTTTCTATGCCATCACTCTCAGATGTGATCTGAGATATGGTCAGCCTTATTCTACTCAAAGTTATCCAACAACTTGGTTCCAACATCATATATCATTGGTAACTGGAAATGGTTCAATAAAATTTTCGCCAGGTCATTAAAGTAATATTAATTCGAGCAACCGAGCTCGATATACCACTTTGTTGCACTCCCTATAAGAGTGCATTAAAAAAGGTGCCATTGAACAGAGTCGTCTTTCAATGAGTTTGATGAAGACCACAAGTGAAAAGTAGTCATGTGATCACTCAGATCTTTGCTAGGCTTGCCCTCGAATTTCAAAATGTCAGAAGGCAAATTATTCGGCATGGGGGGCCAACGTGAATTGTGACATATCGGGTCATTTAATAATCTCGACAAGTCTGGAAAATGCAGGGTTTCCAAAAAGGGTAGTTTTGGTTGCGGATTATTTACATGAAAAGAGGGACCTATATTTTGACTAGCACCAAGTTGCCAAGAAAATTTGGACTGTTGGCCAGGATTTTGGTAAAAACTGTGGCCTTGACCAACAAAAGGAAATTGTGTTTGTTGTTGCATCATTGGATGACTCCCAAAGTTAGACGACATAGCTTGCGCAGGGATTGCTCCATGTGCAACGTTCCAAGGACCTTGGTTGGGGATCACCCCAGCCAATCCTCCTGACATAGGTACTAAACCTTGCCCGGGGTTCCATTGAGTATGGAAGGGGTTTCCCCCAATTGACATCCCCTACAAGGGAAATAAGCCTTGCCAAGGATTCCAAATACCTTGTGTGGAGTATACTCATGCCATTTCTCCCTGTGAAGGAATAATACTTTGCACAAGGTTATGTTGACCAAAGTTGGGGTTGCCCTTAGTCGAGAAGGCAAACAAATAAAAAATGTTGTTCCCAAACACACCAGACAAAGAGAATGGCATAGATCCCACTGACATCATGTGGGATGAAGGTCCCAAACAACCTCCACTAAACAAGCTATAATTGGTGTTAGGCCCGATTAGTTGTTGAAACGCACCATTGAGAGAAGGGGACAGAGGAGGTATATGACCCCCACCGTAAGGAATAGAATTGAAATGGGAAGTAGTGCCCACGATTGATCCTTGCAAGGGAGTGTTAGATTTCCCTGCCCCTAGACCCATGGTCTGTAAAGTAGAGTAAGTAAGAACTAAATTCGAGTCAAATTCGACCATCCCATATGAGAAGGGAGCACCTGTCCCATTCTAAGTGAATGAAACATTGGTCGAAACCGGAAAAGAAACTGATCCACTGCCTAAAGTCATGGGTGTCGGGACAGTTGTGGTCCTCACAGGTGGAGGTTGGGGAGGAGGCACAGTTCCCCCTCCAGTGGCAGTTGTAATGGGAATACGAGGACTCCCCAAAGAAGTAGCAGTGTTTTCTTCCATCACCACTCACCAAATGTACTAGCATTCAGGATAAGTCACCTCGAGGGGAACTATCTAAATTAAAAGTGGTGCCAATAAGTCGGTGATTGGAGGATTTGTTGGCCTGAAACCTTCGGTCTCTAGGTAAAAAATGATGGATTTCTCCGTGGATGGAAAGTATTCTCTCGAATCTGGCTCAGATACAGTTTCTTGCGGCTCGGTCACTTCGAACGATCCTTCTTGATCAAGTCTTCGCCTCAACACTGGTGGAGGTGGCTCTAAGGTAACCGATGACAGGCCCTGAAGCCTTCACGACCGGTGGAGTTGTTGATCTTCTACTTTTTGAAATTATCAACTGACATAGTAAGGTTTGACTAGCGTGGAAAATAGAGCACACACTAAAATTTCATGAAGATAAATCAAGAATTCAACTAACTAGTGGGAAGGCCAGTTACGCCAATCAACACTAGAGAAACTAACCAGTGCAAGTGCAACTCGAACACGGAACCACCCTATGGGTATACTATGTGAAGTGTGATCAGACGTACACCCTAGGTATCCCAATATACCCCCGCAGTCACTTTTGTAAGTCCATAAAATATATGAATGTAAGTTTCCATATCGCAGTTAGTCACCAGGCGGATACAGTCGATAGTCGATTTGATCATAATGAGCAGAATAAAAAGTTTGAAGCCCTTTGAGGGTGCGGAAATAAATTGGTCTAGAATACAATTGAGGATCTCGAATGGATTTGAGGTCCATGAGGCTCCATTGGAAGATGTGATGAGTATTGTTCCCAAGAAATACCCTCAATATACAATCCCCACTACGTTTGGTTTGGCTTTGGAGGGGTTATCTCCTCTACCTTTCCTCACGTGACCTCGTGTTTATCCCCTATGTTAGAGGGGGTTCCCGACTAACTCTTACAACGTTAGACTTTAGACACTCCCTATCTCAGACTCCAATGTTTGTTTTAAATGGACTTGAAGAGTTTCCTCTTCACACCTATTTCAAGGCCCTAAAATCCAAGACTAGTTGGTGAACCCTACAAAAATAAAGTCTAATATATTTTAAGTTAAGCATTAATTTTTAGGCTTGATTTATGCAAAGGATGTGATCATGCAACTAATGGTGTTTTGAAAAGATGAAAAGCAAAGAAAATTTAGAGAATTTAAAAGAAAAAAAGATACTTCCATATTAAAGCAAAAGCTTGTAAACCTCTTGCTAAAACTCAACTTTTCAAATTAATGTTTCAAGATCTTGCAATTGAAAGTTTCCTAAAAAGTTTTTTCGTTTGACTAAGCAAAACTACTTATATTTCAGGAAAGCAAGAAAGAAATTTGAAACTGAGACTCTTTTCTTTTGCAAACAACCAACCTAGGTTACGTTACCAAACTAAATGCAAGAAAAGAAGAAAAAAAAAATATTTTTGATTTTTTGAACTGCTTTAACAAGAAAAAATAAAGTAAAAATTCTTTTTTGTTTTCCAAAGTAAGAAACAGGAAAAAGAGAAAAAAAAACCAAGATTGATAGAGACCCTAAGTCGACTGCGTAAACGCAGGGATTCAAAAATAAACCAAAGGAGGATCTAAGACTTGAAAGTTCACTCTAAACCTCTAGGGAAAACAAAAGAAAACCAAGAAAACAAGTTGAAAACGAATATTTAACCCAAGATAAGGCCAAAAACAAAGACTCTGTAAGGTCCAAGAAATCTCTGGGAAACCTAAAATTCTGTCAGGAAAGAGAAAGACCTCTCTTTTTAAAAAAACTTTCGAGACACAGAGACGCAGGTTGTTACATCAACATCCTGCGTATGTACATGGGATGTGTACTGTGCAGACTACATATGCACGCAGACTGAGCCAAAGAAGGGTGCGTACACCTCTGGGATTTTTTAAAATATATATATACTAGGGAGACTGACTGGGCAGGGAAAGTTGGTAGGAACCTTGCATGTGACCAGAGACCCTTTAAATACTCAATGAACTTGATAAAAACTAAAAAGGAAATAAGGAAGCCAATTAAAACCCAAAAATCTCCCTATAAAACGCTAGAGAGACTCCCCATTGGAGTCGCCAATTCTACTAGCAGAGAAAATCCCCCTATTACTATACCAGAGTCAAAGTATAGGCAGAGCTATGATCTCCCTTAAAATACAATCTAATTCCTAAACTACCCCAAACACTCTAAATAGATGAACAGAAAGAGATAGAAAAGTAGGTCATAAGTAGTACCTTTAGTCCAACGTTCGATGTAGACCACCTCCATCTTTGTAGCTCCTAGGTTGCAAGTCTCCTCCCAAAGTTTTCCTACAAAAATACTTAGGCAAACAACACTACAAATATTCTATCTCTACTCATCAAGATTATGGTTAGATATAAACCATTATGCATAAATAAAATGAAAAACATAAAGATATCATTTGGGACACGAAAAAGATTATTTTATTCAAATCCAAAGATTTAAAATTACAATGTTTGTAGGTCAACGCTTTGTGAACCTGGTCCGAGCTCCTCTTAATTTTTCTCCAAGTGCACTTATCCCAATTATTTCTCTCACAATTAGCTTATCACTTTAGGGGAAGGGAAGGGATTGTATAGGAGAAAAGGCTAGAGAGGGAATGCTGAGGCAAAAACTCAGAAGGGGTTGCAAATACTTGGGCAAGGAGGGAAAAGGGATTTGGGTAGAGTTTCACTGTTCTATTGCTTGATGTGGAAATGGGACCCCAAGACCTCATTTTATATGACAAAATGATAGTTATTCGGTTTGGGGACGAGATACAGTAGGTGAATTGGTTGGGAAACCCTCAATAGCCCATAAACTCCATTGAATTCCTTGCAACTTTTGGAGGTAAATGCAGGTTGTTTAGTATGAAGCTAGTGTATCTACATGGGTTTTCTAGCATGAAGCAAGCGTATGTATGCGAGAATTAGTGCAGCAGGGTGCGTACATGCTCCAAAAAATGGTTTTTTAAATAGAGTTCCTCAACGGTGATTTGGAAAATTATGCAAGTAGAAAAGCCAATTCCATGTATGCATAAGTAGAGCATTTTAGGGCTATAACAGGGTGACCACCTTAATAAAGGGTACTTTCATCGATCATGGTTGTTTCACATAGATCATAGTAACTACTCCTCATACCTTCGCTAGTAAATCTTGTCGAGACTTCATCTCCCCAATAGGGTTGGTTATCGGAAGGCCCATGAGCAAATTGGTTTGCTTGTTGTTAGACTAGATTTGATTAGGGGTGTGCTCTTTGAGTTTGAGTCTAATTCAACCTTAGGTTGAATCGTGTTTGGATTTTAACATAGTATAGTCACCATGGCTGAACTATTGTGTTGGTCCTGTCGACTACGAGGACTTGAACCTGTTATAAAGGAACAATGACCTATCAAGTGGCATGAGATAGTTGACGAAGATTTTGAAGGGCTTGAAATTTGGTATGATGAAACTGTTTTAGTTAAGGTAGAACTGGTATAAAAATGTCCTCCACAAAATTTTAATCCTCCTTTGATAGAGCCAAACACACCTCTACTTGTCCAAGTGAGGGAAATTTTTAATGCACCTTTCTCTTTGTTTAGTCGCCCTCCCACCATGTCAGGAACGCGTGTTTCTTCTAGTGTAGTTGAGGCTACAAGCCCATCCTCAAGTGGGATAGGGAGAAATACCCTAGGGATAATCCCAGTGATGTCTACGTTACCACCCCTTAGCTCCATTGGAACTACACCATCCATACCATTCTCTTTTGGTTCCTTGATCTATGGAACACCAACCATGTCGTCATCTCCATTTGTTAGTTTACTGAGCGTTTCTACACCCATCCCATCTATCTCGACACCCACTTTTGGATCTTCTTTTAGTAGGGGGGAAATATTTGGTTTCAAAGTAGGGGTATAATTACCTACACCTCCACCATCCCTATGAGCGGCTTGCTATCATCAAGAACTAGTTCACCTTTCGGGTGAAATATGTCTAGTGGTTTTGGGGTTGTCCCTAGCCAGTATGGGGTAAAAACTACATCAGGAGGTTTTAATTGTCTATGGGTTAGTACTACATTCCATGGGGGCACATCCCTTGGGGGGGAATTTTCACCTTAGGGAGGTTTTCCCTTTTTTACCACATCAGGTCCTGGGGGTTTCGTCCCTGGGACTAACTTCATGAATTTTTTTCCTGGAGGGTCCCCATTTACCCCCAAGGGAAACTCCCCTGGGGGAATATTTGGTTCTAGGAGGATTCATGCTCCTAGAGGTGCCACCATCCTAGCAGGAACTCACTCTTCAAGAACTCCCCAACCCTCTAATAGTACCAACATAGGGAGGAGCAGGCCATTTTGTGTGCCCAACAATTAGATTTGATTTATTCTTAGTATAGCACACTTTATGACATAATTACAAATGATCCTAGGCCATTGAATAATCTAAGGAAACCAAACCCAGGACCCCATGTCATTGGTATGGTTGGTTATGTTTCACATGCCTCTATAAACCAGTTAGATGATCAGTTGGTTGAAATGTCCATTAAGTCACACATGTCATCTTCTAGTACTAGTGATAAAATGGTTGCGGTCCCTACTCAGACCTCTGAGGTCAATTTGGTGCAATACACACAACCAAAGAGTACTCAGCAACCTAGAGGAAATAAAAAGAGGAACAAAAAGAAAAATTCCAATACTGAGAAAGGGACTGCCTCCACCCAAAACACCCAATAGGGAGGCATTAAGGAGAAAAGGAAGAGTCATTTTCCCTGCACCATTTTGGGGGACGACCACCATACTCACCAGTGTCCTCAGAAGGATGAAGTCCATATATTTTGGCTCAACATAAAGGCCCCCCATCGACCTATTGTCTTAACCCATCCTTTCCCCCCTCACCTCAAAACATGGTTTCCACAAATCCTGCCCCTTCACAAGGGGGCACGGCAGGTACCCCTCACCATGAGGGGTCTTCATCACATTCTTTTGTGTTCATGTGTGACCACATGGTCAACTTGTAGACTCATGTTAAGAACTATGACATTTTCAAGCCTTCCCATGCTTCCCCAGAAGAAACATCTTCTTCCCAGCCTGGTGGCCCTCTTCATATTGAGAAGCCATATTTTGATACACCCCTTTAGCCCTCGAAGGGAGTCCTTCGACGTGTGTGATAACACAATACTAACATCTGTGTTTCCCACAATTATATTATTGTGGAAGACTTGGCCTAAGAACCTTGTGCCATGTGAGCACTTGAAGTTCTCCAAAGTTGCCCAACATAGTGAAAATCATTGTTATCTACCTTAGGTGGGGTTGATCCCTTGGAGTCGAGTTTGATGACTTTTGATTCTTCTCAGGTTACTCATAGGATCTCCCATAAAGTATCCTTCTGAATCAAAGTGTGAACAATGGTAAAAACATCTTCTGAACAATTGTTAATGAAGGAGTCTCGCCTTGCATCATGTCTATTTATTGTTGGAAGGCCATTGGCTCTCCTAAGATCAACATGTGCAACATTGTTGAAAGCATTTGATGGACATATGTTCCAACACCATGAAATAATTAGCGCCTTACCCACTAATTTAGGTGGTAAGACTATCTTTGTTTATGTGGAGGTTGTCGACGCAGCTCTTGAGTACAATCTATTACTCGGGAGTACTTGGTTCTACAATATGATTGCAATTGTCTTGTCAATATTTAGGGTCCTATGCTTCCCTCACCAAGGTAAAATCATTAATATCAATCAACTTTCATTATGTACCCTAGAACTTGGATCCAATGCAGGGTCAAATGTACCCTTTTTCATTGATACCACGTAGTATTTTTTGAATGTCAGTGCGGGGATGTTCAAAGATCCTTCGCTGATGGGAATATTTCCCCTTCCCCCACTATCTCCCACTGCCAATGTAGCTCCTATCAACATGATCTCCTCATTTACCAGTGAATACCTTGGGTCTTTCGCTCCTTGGGTGGTACCTCGTCCTAAGGATGTTGATTCATATGGAACATACATGCCACTTACCATGGTCAAGATTGTCGATCCAAAAATACCATCAGCGCTAGCTGACACTGGTCAACACCTCCATTCTCATATCGAGTGTGATCAACCTACTCCACCCGAATGGGTTGTTTCCTCTCCAATTTCACTTGACTCCATTGATGTTGAGTTTCCTTCATAAGAGGCCATCATGGAATTCATGGTTTCCATATAAAATCCAAAGGATGAGATGACGCATCCATCAACTTCTCCTAATTCAAAACCGATGAGAGATAGCATGATTAGTCTTGATCCAGCAATGTGAGAATTCATTGGGGCATCCAGTAGACCTACCAGTCTTGACCCTTTTCCACCTTGGATTTATCTTTCAAAAATTTCCACTGAATCCTCTACTTCCCCTTCCATCGAAGATTCACATTTCATACTTCTTTCATGTCTTGATGGAGCCCATCAAGGAGCTTCCCTAGCTCGCAAGACTACTCACAATGAGTATATTTGTATGCTGACATTTGTTCCTATGTGGTATGGCCAAAGAATGGTGTTCCATATGATGCCAACATTGGCTCATGAGTTCATTGATTATGAAAAATATCCTTGACCTGATCCTAGCCATGGGATCTACTTAGCATAAAGCATCAAGATGTGCAGTGACTTGTACATAGGTGTGTGGTGTGAGTTCTTTTGTTTTACATATATCATATCTAAAAAATCCAAATTATTCTCTTTTTTTGAGATTTCACTATGCATTTTGACCTTGAAATCTAGTTTACACTTGTTGATAGGATTCTAGGGACATTTTTTTAAAAACATGGTGACGTCCACTACACTTCAGGTATATGTTTCTAAACTGGCATATAGGGATAGGCTTTTCCCTGCATTTCTTTCTTTTCATTATTAACCGTCCATACTGCCAATGTTATGCATTAGGTTCGAACCCAGCCAATTGAGAACTCAGCCACTCCTTTTGTATTTCATAATTGGTTCGGTAGTGCCCACCCTTAATGGGCACCCTAGTTAGCACCTATATTTCCATTTGGTGCCCATGTTGCATTTTCCCGTAGGATCGAGATCCCTCCTTTAGCCCTGTCATGACTTGAAGATTAAGCCTCATTTTCCTCTCTTCATCCATATTATGGCCACATCCCATGGGGGTTCCCAAAAATTCTTTATTGTTTCTTAATGGTCACCTATGCATTTTATTCTCGTGTCATGCTTCCCACCATCACATTGTTGTATTCCCATATCGTGTTTATCGCTATGTAGTAGTCTTGACCATCCGCCTCTTGCATTATTTGGCCTTATTTTTTTCACCCACCTACCCAGGAAGAGAAAAATTGTTAAGAGTGGATCTCACTTGCCAGTACTATTTTCATCCCTCATTGCTTAGGTTGGTTCCATGTGCTTGGAACATAGGAGCATGTTGTTAAGCCACTCATTCTCTCCCATCAAGTATACTTTTATCTATTTTTTGGACTCGTGAAAGGATATGAAAAAGACACTCATGAGTATCCTTTTAACTCATTTTTGGGATCATTAAAATGAAATGAAGAAGACAGACCGAGCTTACTTGCATCATTCATTTGTGCTCCTTAAACCATGAAAGAGATTGAGCATACTTGTGTCATTCTTTCATGCTCGTTAAACCATGAAGGAGACAAAAAATATAAAAAAAAATTAAAAAGAGTGGGGGAAGTTTTCACCATTGGGCTATTCTCAAAATGGCAGTGTTATTCAAGTCTCCCTTGAAAATGGAAACTATTTGAGTCCTCATCATACAGTTGAGTTTTAGCTTTCCTAGGAGCCATCCCAATAATACGAGTCAAATATACTCCTCTGAATGGTTACTCTTCTAGTCATCATGGAGAGTGCTTCATTGCCTCCTATTTGGTTGCACTATATTCATCCATATCTTATGTATTTCTTCCAAGTCACCGTTGTGTCATGATATATGTTCAAAGGAAGTTTAAGCATGAGTCGACCATCTGTTGTTTTGTTGACTTTTCGAGTTGACCATCTTTGTATCAGTTGTACTTAGTGGTACTCTCTCTTCACATCATCTCTCGGTGTATGTATCATGTCGATTGATGGGGGATGCATCAAGGCTCTGCTTCAATGGATCTCTTCCTATTGATTTCAACACATTATCTAGGAGAGGCATCTAGAAACCATCTAGTACCTTGGAGATTTCATTCCTCAATGGTAGGCCTCCTCGTGATCGAAAAAGGGTTTACATCATTGTACCTTGATTGATTGATTATATGAATGTTCAACATCATATCCTCTATTCACACTTGCTAGATTGTACTAGGTACCTTGGGGTCCATATTCATCATATGTGGGTCCCCTCACGTCTGTTAATGGTATACATCAATGACTGGTAATCAAACAGTTTCTACCATGCTCGACATCAAAACATCTATTCACATGTTGTAGATTCATACCATAGGGGTTTGGGACGAAGACCTTGGTTTTGGTCCACATCATTCTTTCACAGCTTCCCCTCCCAAGTTGCGATGGAGTATATCACTTGTATACGAGTACTTTGAAGACTTCAAGCGCACTTCCCTCAGTTCTTGTTGTCTTACCGATATCTATATGTTGTGTCATAGATCCAAATTGTATTTGTTGGTGACTATGATTGAGTTCATGACGTAGATCCACATTGTATTGCCTTATGGCTATAGTCTTATTGATGACATGGATCCACTTTGCATTCTTTTGTGGCCATGGTCTATCATTTCATCTCATGGGTCCACAGTGTATTGTTTGGCAGCCATGCTCATTCAAAGTCTGAGTATGTCTACCTAGGGGATGGTCTATTTATACTCTCCTCCTTGGTGTTTGATTGCAGGACTTCTTTGACTTCTAAAAATCCTTTTCTCTCTTCTCATGCTACCTCACATGGATTCTATTTTGTTGTAATGTATTTCATCCATCCATTCCTTTCTTGACCTTACACATTAGGGGGCATCTGTTACATCCTTAATTTCCACCCTATCGGCTAGAGAGGAATCCACAAGAAGATAGAATCCAGAATACATATTTTGTCTAAGGTTTAGACCATTTTTGGAGATCCTCGTTGGACACCTAGTAGACAATAAGTGAGGCATTTCTGGTCACTAGTGGCTCAACACATGAGGCATTTCTAAACTTCTAGAATCGACAGGTACGAGGTGATAGGTGAGAGATGAGTTGGATCTTCATGTCAAGGTCCTAGAAACTCACATCATTCGAGTCTCTAGTGGTCTCTAGAAGATCTAGAAGCCTATTCTAAGCCTCCTCCAAGAGTTATATAACACAGGAAATCCTTGGGCAAGAGGGAGGAAGAAATCAAAAGTTTTGTTTTGATGTCTAGCTGCAAAGGTACTTTTTCCATCCATCACAACCAAAATTCAGTGAGCCTATCCTGACCAAGAAGTTAAGGGATGAGCAAGGAGAAATAAGGTCAAGGGAGCATTCATCAACATCTAAGGTATGCTTGATGTAATTTCTCATTTCCATTAATATACCATTGGTTTTCCCTCATGAATGTTTGTCTCTTATGCATAAATGTTCATATCTGGTTTATTTTGATATAGATCAGGTTAGATCCAATCTACATCTAGGATTCTAACACTAGGAAGAGAATTAGAATGGTATTTGTGTGTATTTTGTGTGCAGGAAGCAGGTTGTAGAAGATGGAGCTAGAAATTCAGGATTGTAGCATCCACAATACACAAAGGACAACCTTCAGGAAAATGTATGTCATTCTTTTATTTCCTTGTTTTGTGCCCTAAAAAATTGTTTCTTGAGTATGTTATTGTTGTATTACTGAGAGGGGGGGTGAATCAGTAATAGCATAATTATAATCCTTTTTATTCAAATGTTATATCAATGTAGAATTATTATCCAATAATGAGCAGTAAGAAATAAACAATCACACACATACACAATACACCAGTGTTTTACGTGGAAACCCAAATCGGGAGAAAACCACAGAATGCTTTTTCTTATATGTCTTGAAGAATTACATTCATTGGAAGCACCAACTTCATTTTTTTTCCAACTGCAACTGGAAGGAGGCTCCAACCCCCTATTTTCTCAGGCTACAACCTGAGGGAAGCTCCAACTCCCCAATTCTCTGGCTACAACCAGAAGGATGCTAGAACCCCCTATGTTCTCCAGCTACAACCAGAAGGTGGTTACAACCACTTGTCCTTTCCCCGTCCTACCACCCTGAAGTATAAGTAGAATGATGGAACCACTGTCACACTATCACTGTGAGATATATCGTTGTAAACCTGTACCAATAAATATGAACCATGCATCAACCTCTACCTCAACCTGTAATCAACCTGTACCATAAACAAGTGCATCAACCATGCACCAACCTGTACCAAACAACTTGTAATCAACCTGTACCATAAACAAGTGCATCCAACCATGTACCAATTATGTACCAAACATGTGTCAACTAATCATCAACTATGACTCATCAATATGTACCAACATCATCAACTATACATCTCATGTATGTGTCAACTCATCAACTACTTGTCTCAACCATGTACTCAACATGTACCTCAACCAAAATCC
>ML809666.1:132844-143559 GCA_009831015.1 Picea engelmannii | reverse complement strand
CACCGGGTTTTTTGAGATATTGATGGCACTTGTATTATCACAATATATTGGAATGGGCTCATCATACTCAACCTGTATATCTGTCAAAGTTTGTTTCATCCAAAGAACCTGTGTACAACATGTTGATGCTGCAATATACTCTGCCTCAGTTGTAGATAGATATATTGATGATTGTTTATTGCTTAGCCATGATACCAAACACTCACCTAAGTAGAACTCTTCTCCAATGGTGCTTCATCGGTCATCAATACAATCTGCCCAATCTACATCTGTGTAGGCAATAAGTGATAGATCTTTTCCTTTTGGATACCATAATCCAAACTCTTATGTTCCTTTGAGATATTTGAATATCCTCTTTACTGCTAATACATGTGATTCCTTTGGTGCTGCTTGAAATTGTGCCACATGTCCAACTGCCTGCATTGCATCTGGTCTGGATGTTGTCACATATAGTAGGTTGCCAATCATTGACCTGTATTGCCTCTGATCTGTAGACTTTGAATCATCATATTTTCTCAACTTACAACTGGTTTGCATGGGAGTGATAATTGGCTTGCAATCTTCCATTCCGAACCTCTTTATCATTTCTCTAATATACTTGGTTTGAGAAATAAAAATTCCTTGGTTGCTTTGACGTATCTGAAGTCCCAGAAAGAAGGATAGTTCTCCAAGTAACGACATTTCAAATCCATTATGCATGTCTTTTGCAAATTTCTGGCTTAACCTGTCATCATCACTACCAAAAATAATATCATCAACATAAACTTCAATTAATAAAATATTACCTTGACTTACCTTAGCATTCCATTAGATTCTCTTACCTTAGCTGGGAATCTAATAGAATGTTAAGGTGACGAATGTGGCGATGACTAGCCTCGGGGAGGAGACTGATGATGACATCATATTTGGCTTGGTTGTTTGTGGCTAGGCCTAAGCATATGCCACTGGAATGGAGCAGTATATTTGAGGGGGTATAGAGGGCTCAAGCAGACGAAGCGAGATTATGGGTCCAGTGGTTGGCACCGTCAGCATAAACAATGTGGTAGGTTGATGGATGATTCATCTGTCAATAACACAGGTGATAGATCAGACATGAGGAGTGGTGGCAGTAAAGAAGACTAAAAAATCTAAAATGTATACAAAGAGAAACCTAAGGTAGGGGGGCTATGTTTAGGGGTAAAATTTCTTCAAGTATAACTCGTTGAAGGGTTCCTTGAGAGGAAAGCCTTCTAGAGAGGCCAATATGTAGGCACCTTTAGTGAGGCAATGTTGGATGATGAAGGGGTCGTGCCATAATGACTCGAATTTCCCATGGCCAAGAGTGTTGTGGGCGATATCATAGGCTAACACGAGATCACCTTCATTGAATCAGTGAAGGTTGACATGGCGGTTGAAGGTGGCTTCAAACCATTTTTTAGTTGCTTCATTGTTTTCTAATGAAGATCGATGGTCTTCATCAAGTGATTCTAAGGTCAGCAGGCATTGCTCCATTGGAGCAGTGTCAGGTAAGAGCACTATGGTAGTGCATAATGTGGGCATTTTTCACTCAATACGGAAGGTGGCTTCGATCCCATGGACGAGGTGGAATGGTGTAAAATCGGTGGCAGTTTTGATTATCGTGTGATAGGCCCATAAAGCGGAAAACAACATATGATGTCAGGTGGTCTTATGTTTGTTGATGGTGCATTGTAGCATGGTTTTGAGGACTTTATTGACAACCTCAAACTGTCTATTGGATTGAGGGTAGTATGGGGAGGAAAAATCATGGGTGAAGCCTAGTTTTGAGGAGAGTTAGACAAAGATATCGTTCTCAAAATGTTTACCATGATTGGAAGCCAACTATTGGGGGATTCCAAACCAGGTAATGACATGGTTGAAGGAAAAACGCGTTGTTGTGTCAGCAATGTTGTTAAATGTGGGCATGGCTTCAGCCCATTTGGTAAAATAATCCACTGCCACGATAATGTACTTGTTTCCATTACTGGATGGAGGATGGAAAGTCATGAAATTTATGCCCCATTTACAAAAGGGGCCAGCTGTGATGATTGGGTGTAGAAGAGTTAGTGGAGCTCGTGCTTTGTTTGCATAAAGATGGAATTTATCGCATCACTTGACAATGTGGATGCAATCATGAAACAAATTGGGCTAGAAGTATCATGCTCGGATGATTTTTTGGGCGGTGGACATAACCGAGAGGTGACCACTGCAAGCATCGTTGTGGCAATCATTCAAGACTTAGTCAGCTTCGTCGATGGTAAGACATCGCCGAAGGATGGTATCGACCCCTCGTCGATAAAGAATGTCCCTGATGAGGAGGTATCGGGGAGCCTGATGGAAAATGCATTGGCGGTCATCTCGAGAGAGGTGAGAAGCAAAATTCTAAGTACAAAGGTAGACGAGGAGGTCATCGTACCAGGGGTCATTTGAGGGAATGAAGAAGAGGTGTTCGTCGGGGAAATCCTCGTTAATGGAGGAAGCTTTGGCATCTCAGGGAAAAGTTGTAATGAGTTCGGTTAGTACCGGAGCTTTCTTTCTTTTAGGAGTATAAAACTCTAGATCGTATTCCTGGAGGATAACGATATGTTGTTGACTAAGAAAGTATTGCATGGGGTTGGAATTTGCTATGACCTTGGTAGTTCGAAGTAAAATATAATGCCGCATTTTTTGGACTACGAGGACAGCTGCTAACGCAAGTTTCTCATCATGATTATACTTCAAGGGTGGTCCTGAAAGGTTTTTACTAATGTAGTAAATCACATGTTCACTCCCATCATCCCCTAATTGGACGAGGACTCCTGCGACTGAAACAACAGAGGTTGATAAGTAGAGGATGTAATCATGATCATAGTTTGGGGGACTAATCAAAGGGGCAGTGGATAGGGCGGATTTTAAATCATAAAAATTTATTTGAGCATGTTTTTCTCATCGAAATGGGATATCATGATGAAGTAAGCAGAGAAAACCATGTTCACGAGTGGCGTAGTCTGGGACAAAGCAACATAAAAAGTTGACTTTGCCTTGCAAGCTCTGTAGTTGGTGTAAATTCCTAGGTGGTGGAATTTATGTGATAGCTTTGAACATGAGGGGGTCCACAGTGATGTCATGTTCGGAGACAATGAACCCAAGGAGGTACTCGACAGTGATGCAAAAGACACACTTGAGGGGGTTCAAGTGGATATTATATTGGTGACATCATTGGAAAATGATGCGTAAGTCATCTAAATGTTGGGTTTTCTTTTTGGATCGAGCAGTGAGGTCATCCAAATAAGAAAATATGATGTGAGAAAGATTGTGAAAAATGTAGGTCATGGCTTGTTGGAAAGCAGCACCAAATTTTTTTGGTCCAAAGGGCATGACACGATAAGCAAAGGTACCCCAAGGTGTTGTAAAAGTAGTTTTGTATTGATCTGTTGGGTGGATTTGATTTGATTGTATCCGGAGAACCCATCCATAAAGGATAGTGCCCCGTGGCCAACACAATCATCGATTATTTGGTTGATGAAAGGGGTTGGGAAGTTGTCTTTGGGACAAGCATGGTTGAGGTTGAGAAATTATGTGCAGACGTGAATAGTTGCCTATTTTTTGTTAACGGGGATGGGGTTGGAGACCCAAAAAGTGTAGGCAATGGGGTAAATGAACCCGAGAACACGTAATTTGTCAATTTTGGCTTTGATAGCTACATCTTTGGATGGGTGGAGGGGGTGTTGCTTTTGATGAACATGGGCGATATCTGGACATGTGTTGATTCAATGTTTGACTATAGAAGGATCGAGGCCAAGCATCTTCGTATATGGCCAGGAAAAAACATTTTGGTATTCTTGAAAGAGAGCTTTGTAAGCAATTATTTCTTCAGGGGAGCATGCGGAGTCAATGGTGATCTCTTCTATGATTCCTAGTTTAATGGAAATGTTAATTTTGACTGTGGCAAAGATGTTGGCCATGTTGCCTTCTTCAAAAGCATCGGGGATAGGGATAGGGTTTTTGAACGAGTCAATATGCCCGGACGGAATAAAATCCTTGGTTTCGATTGCACACAAGGAGGCTTGGGTAGCAGGGTAAAAGACTTCATGTGAGAGAAAAAGTGCTTGATGATGGAGCACATTCCAAGGGAAATTAGGGGTAGTCAATTCCTCTAGGATATCTTCGTCACAATGAAAAATGAGAGAATACAAGGGATCATAGGGATGGCAGGGGGAACTGTCAACGGGTAAGAGTTATTTTCCTCAAGTGGTGACAACGTAGAAGGGATATCCTATACAGGGTGTGATGTCCTGCTGGACATAAATCAAATGTCAAGACATTGTAGAGGATATCTCGTTTTCTTGGGGGCTGATGATGAAATATTACGAATGTCAGTAATATGAGCATTATTAGGGAGTGCCTGAGAGGGCTCAGGCAGATATGTGTGATGTACTGCGGCTAATGTTTGGTGGAATTTAGGTAGAGATGGGAAATGATGAGTGTAATGGCCATATTTTAAGCATATGGCACATGCAAAATTGATTTGTAACCCTTTCTTGCATGTGGTTGAAGACTCTGTAGTAGCGGTGGATGTACTTGGTGGAGTGGCAAGCAATGGGGTTGATTGGGGGAGTTGGATAAGATTGTGTAACTCAGGAAGAGTAGGACATCTGTTTGTGGGGTGTCCTTCTTTTTCGCATCGTGTGTGTTAGCGCCGCCACTTTTCTTTCCATTTAGAGTCAATTTTGAGTCACTTCACTATCCATGCACCAAAACATGTGAAATCAGGTACATAACACTGTGAGGGTGAAGTCAGCAAATGGTTCATTAGCCCTTGGAAATGGGAAAGGGTGTCAGAGTCGGAAACTGTATACGTGGTACAGGCATGTCTTTTCCCAAAAGGTCAAATCTCATTAAAAATCCAATTCTACGTACCCATGTTGAGTCAAATGGCTAATATAAGGTCGCATAGGCAAGTGCCACACTTATTATCAGTTCATCCTGAGGGCCGAAGGAATGAAGAATTGTAGCGTTCGTATTATACATGCACAGCAAGTTGTATCACCTACACTCCACACGCCGGGATTTTCCATGCGCAACCTAAAGGCCGACTTGAAACATCTCGTCACCATAAATTCATTGATTTCCATCATGTTTTCCTCTCTTGGTCAATTCACTATAAATCTCATATGCTCAGCATGCTCTCCAGTCGTAGAACCTGGTTTAAGTTGTTTTTCTGTTGTTTCCCTTCGCCAATCAAATTGCTTCAGAACTGCTCCCTGATACATTCGTTCAAACGTTGTGTGAAGAGTACACCTTTGTCGCACCATGGCGGTTTCTCAAAATACAGGAAAGGGCATGTGGAGTGAAAGAACTACGAGGTCTGAATATCAAAGAGATTAGGATTCCTTCGTGCCTACAGTGACTATTCCCAAATATGTAGAAGAAACCATTCTTTCACCTGTAGAAGAGACCGGTTTAAGACGTGGGATAGCTGAAATAGAGAAATTCATACAGAAGAGGGAGATGACAAGAGCTTCCTCCTCCAAACAGCAATTTCCTCGAAGGAGGGGCAAGCTGAGAAAGAACGAAGAGATCATGAAGGTTCGAATTACAGAAGGACCACGCGTCGGACCGGCAGCTGAAGGATTACTCAGGAACATCACCAAGGTAGAGCTTGCTGGGAAATCGAGCCAGGATTGCAGGATCATAACAAGGAATGCAGAAGCCACAAGAACAAATAAGGAAATGCCATCTCAGTAGCTGAAAAAATCAAAGCTGGCTATTACCGAGCTTTATCAGGAGAACAGGGAATTAAAACGATAACTAGCGACAAAAACCGCGAAGGCATCAACTGCACAGAGTTGCGGAGGGAACGTGATGTGGCTGAAAGGGAAACTTAAAGAGGCTCAGAATGTTATTTTCCAGCTGTGAGAGGCACAAAGGTTGGCAAGGGAAAAGCACATGGAGCATCCCAGAGAGTGTGGGGCATCCGAACAGAGAGTCTGTGTGGCTCTTGCCAATGCACAAGGAGAGAAAGATTAACGGGCGGCATTCTTCTTCAAAACAGTTTTGAGTGATACATATCCTCTAAAGCATCTCACCATTTTGATAATGATCATGAGAATCGAATAGTTGTTTGCTACGCACAACTCTCTAGCTAATAAGCGCATAACGGAAGGTGAAACCAACATTGCAGACAATAAGTTTTGGACAGACACCTGTTCACTAGGATGCTCGATCAAGAGATACAGTGACACATTTTTCCTACGTCAGATCCTGACCAATGATTAGACCTCCTGGTGAACCTAAAGGTGGTTGTTAGTAGACATACATGATTTTTGCCTATTTTTAGATAGTTCCATGCGAAGAGTTTATGGTGCATGTGGCATGGTTTTTCCTAGTCTAGGTTTAGCAGTTAGAAAGCAGGGCAGCCCAAGCGGCACCCTTGCTTATATATTTCATCTTTTCGATGTAAGCCAGATAGGTTAGCAATTTTGAGAAACAAATGCTATTGTATGTAGTCTGAGTTTTGACTAAAATTTAATGCAAAGGTCCTGTGATTTGATGAAACGATTCTAGTTGTGATAACCGGATGTATT
Source organism: Picea engelmannii (assembly GCA_009831015.1). Classification (NCBI taxonomy): domain Eukaryota; kingdom Viridiplantae; phylum Streptophyta; class Pinopsida; order Pinales; family Pinaceae; genus Picea; species Picea engelmannii. The sequence goes on along the minus strand of ML809666.1, from coordinate 136,996 downwards.
GTGTCTCTTTCTCTGTGTATGTGTTTCATTTTATCTCTTATTTCATATCTCATATCGTCTATTTAAGAAAGAATTTTTGAACCTATGGATTTGTTGTATTGCGCCCCTTGTTCGCGCCACTTATACAAAACGTTTTCCTCTCAAGCTAACTCTAAATTCGTCCACAACGGTGCTCTTGAGTTACTTCTTGTGTTTTTCCCCCGCCAACTTTACAGTTTACACTGAAGTTTATTGCTCACCTATCCTTTCCCTCTCGAATATAGTCACTAAGTCATTTGTTCTGTCTCTGCCAAAAAATCAACGTAGAAGTTCAGCCTTCTAGTCTTAAAATCATTCAGCTCGATCGGATGAATGTTAAGGTAATTGGTGAACTAAAGAATGTGCTCGTTAGGTTATCTTCTAATCCTGAAGTTCACTAGATTATTGACATCATTTTTTTTGACATCCCCAAAGTCTATGGTTTATTTTTTAGCAGGTATTGGTCCGAGCAACTACATGGCTACTTTGCAACAGATTGGTCGCATTTATGGCTTCCAGAAAATGGACAGCCGAACAAAATTAGGATTAACCGTGAACGTTACCTCAAGCACACTGTGACGGATTTGAATGATGCTAATGAACCATTTACTACTTCCACTAATTCACTTGAAATGCAGGGAATGAACACCTTTTTCGGTAACTTCATGGTTCAAACTTTCCCTATCACCGATCTGGAACAACAGTTAGAGCTCATGACATGTACTCAGTCAGCAGCTTTACCGACTGTGCCAAACACTGCCAACGAAGCTCAGATATGGTCACTTTCCTTCAATGGATCCAAATCCAAAGAAGGAGCTGGTGTAGGATGTGTACTCATCGACTTGGTAGGTAATAAAAATTTCATCGCCTATCGATTAGAGTTTGAATGCACCAACAACACTGTCGAATAGGAGGCACTTTTGCAAGGACTCGGGAAAGCTATAGATATGGACATAAATAACTTAATGGTATTCGGTGATTCGGAAATTGTGGTCAGGCAGGTAAGAAATTCCATACATTTCCTATCACCACACCTAAAAAGTTACCAAACCGAGGTATGGAATCTAATGCACAAATTTTCAGCATTTAACATCAATTACATTCCTAGATTAAGTAATTATGAGGCTAGCGTCGCTTCTAAACTCTTTCCCGCTAAACTAATGTCGGGGCCACTTTCCATAGAGTGATGGATATTTATTTTCGTGGTCTCATAAATCAATCTGTAGTGGTCTATCTTGATGACGTTACTATTTTCTCCAAAAACAAGAAATATCACGTGCCTCACCTTAGGTTTGTCCTAGAATGATGTCGCAAGTACGGCATATCTCTCAACCCTAAGAAGTCAATATTTGCAGTGGACCAAGGAAAACTTCTCGGATTCATAGCATCCAGTGACAGGATGATCATCAATCCTGAAAGAACTCAAGACATTGCCAAACTTCCTCCCCCCCTCCTTCAAAAAATCTATGCAATCCTCTTTAGGCCAAATTAATTTTGTCAGAAGGTTTGTCCCAAGTTTCTCAGAAATGGTAAGGCCATTGCAAAAATTAATTAAAAAGGATTTTCGGTATCGTTGGGGACCATAGGAAAATCAATCCTTTGACTCCATCAAAAATTCCATAGTGTAAACCCCTTCCTTGATGAATCCTGATTTCTCACAAGATTTCACTCTTTACACTTTCGCCTCTGACCGATCTCATGCTTTTGTGTTGACCCAAAAGAATGTTGAAAGCAATGAAATCCCCATTGCCTTCATGATATCATCTTTCAAAGGAGAAGAGCTTAAGTACCCAGCTGTAGATCAACAGGCTTATACATTTTTCAAAGCAATGAAACATTTTCGATCATATTTGTCGAAATCCAGAACTAAAGTCATTGTGCCTTATCCTATTGTTAGCAACTTGTTAGTACAAAAATAATTGGGTGAAAAATGGGCAAACTGGATGACATCGTTACAAGAGTATGACCTCATAATAACCCTTGCACAAATTGTCAAAGGTCAAGGCCTATGCAAACTAGTGGTTGATTCATTTGAAGAACGATAGAGTCAAATTAATGTCTTAACTATAAATCAGCATAGTGAAAATCAGATATGTTGTACATAAGTTATTACTAATTCTTGGTTTGATGATATTAAGTTTTATTTAACACACGGTTCTTCTCCTCGCCATCTCGATCCAAAAAAGAGAAGAGCATTAAGACTAAAATCTGCACCTTTCCAATTGGTAAATAACGTATTATTCCGTAAGAATTTTGATAATGTTCTCATGCGTTGTTTGGAAAGAGATGAAGCAGAGAAAGTATTATCTGAACTATGTATAGGTGTAGTTGGTTGGCACTTCGGTGGATACACCACTGCTCACAAGGTATTAATACCTGGGTACTATTGACCCACGTTGTTCAATGATGCCCATGTGTTATGTCGTAAATGCATAATCTGCCAAAAGGTTGTTGGACGAGTAAAAAAGGCAGCATTTCCTTTGCAGCCTATTTTGGTAGATTCACCTTTTCAGTAGTGGGGTCTCGAAATCATTGGGACAATTAACCCCACTTGTTCACAGCAGCATAAATACATCATTACAACATTGGATTATTTTACCAGATGGTCTGAGGTTGCACCGCTGAAAGTGGTAAACACTAATCGGGTGATATATTTCCTTGACACGACTATCATTGCTATATTCGGCATTCCCGAATGTTTGGTTTTCGATAATGCTTCTTAATTTTCGTCCCTCGATATGAGTAATTTTTCTTTGGAGAAGGGGATCAAAATTAAGCATTCTACAAGTTATTACCCCCAAGGAAACGGCCTAGCAGAATCAACGAATAAAAATTTGATCAAGATCATCAAGAGGACAGTTTCTGAAAACTACAAGAAATGGCACAACACGCTTTTTAATGCACTCTGGGATGATAGGGTGACTCTGAAAACCTTTGTTGGTAATTCTCCTTTATTTCTCATCTACAGAAGAGAAGTGATTCTCCCTCCTCATGTTATGCTTCCCTCTCTGCAATTATCACAGAAATTTCAGGAAGAGGACTGCCCTCCCCTTGAAAGTTGAATTAATAACTTGTTGAAACTAGAAGAAGTAAGAGCACAAGTCAGGGAGAGACTGGATCAGCATCAGCAAATTTTGAAGGGTTGGTTTTATTCTAACTCTGCTTCAGATAGAAACTTAGAGGTAGGGGATTTGGTTCTCAAGTGGGATAAACCTCACGAAGGAAAAGGGGAACACACCAAGTTCCAGAACCTGTGATTGGGGCCTTTCATAATCGTTGAAAAACTAGGTCCCAGCTCCTTCTGCCTAAAGAGTTTGGAGGGACAACCAGACACCTTCCCGATTAATGGCCAAGCTTTCAAGAGGTATTTTTCCTGATAAATTTCAGACCCACCTTTGTACATATTTTTTTGTTTTCATTTTGTGTTCTGCTTTTTGGTTCTTTTCATTTTGCTTGTTTTCGTTTATCTCTGGATAAGCTTATGTCTGTGAAAGCTTTTAGTTCGTGAAGGGAAACCAGAATGCCTCATGATGAAGCAAAAGTTAAGGTTGTTCAGAACATCAATGTTGTAACTTGTTCAAATGCAGATTAGTTGAAGAAACTTTTTGTTCAGGATAGGTTTCCTGGTTTCACTTTATAATTATGAGTAGACACGACCATCATCAAAGCTATTTACGTTGTCCCTGCTTTTAAAGAAAGCAACTCAAGTATGCCTTCCAATCCTCGAAGAATTAGTTTCATCAGAAAACTAATTTCAGATCATAATGAAGGTTGTCAAGCAAAAAAAATAAAGGCTAGAAAATGTTCAGTGTTCTGAAAACTGAAATTTTCAGCATCACCCCGCTCTTTTGAATATCATTAAATTTATGTCATATTGTGAATAATTTCTCGAGAGTTGTGGGAAGTGTTTGTAAACCCGCTGAGATACTGAAAAGGTTTGCTGGCAGTGGGTAAATGCATGCATGATGCCAAGGAAACTTCGTCGGGGTACTGAACAGGCCCACTGGCAGCAAAGCGATGTCGGGTTCAAGAAAATTATCAAGAATAAGTTTTGATATTAATCATAAATACCCTTCATTTGTACTGAAAATTCTTGGACAGGGTAGAGGCGACAAAGTGGGGTAATTGACATCC
>ML809666.1:92560-104466 GCA_009831015.1 Picea engelmannii | reverse complement strand
CCCCCCCCCCCCCCCAAACCGCTTACCACTTCAGGGGGGTCCGGAATACCGCCTTCACGGATTAAAACCACTTTTCTCATTTTTGCCTAATTTTTGCGTATTTCAACATGTGTTCGTCCAAGGTAGTTCTGGGCAAACGAAGATGGATTTTAAAATTTTGAGAGAGGTTTTTTCTCAGCATGGGCTGAAGAACAAAAACCTCTCTCAGTTTTTGCAACGGGGCTACTAGAAGGGAGAATCGAAGACATCTTTGAGGCCCATTTTTCCAGATTCTCAATTTTCCCTTACAGTCTAGATCTTGCAGGAGCTGTTAGGGCCAGCTGGGGACGAATTTGGCGAAAACAAAGGATATTTTTTTCCAACACATTCCCATATACAATAAACTCCTTCAGTTTTCACCCAGGTGTCATCGTTCAAGAGAAAAACATGTCTGTTCGGACCCCTTTTTCGCAGAAAACTGGTCCGTCTTTCATGGTAGAAAGCTCCAAATTTTGTGGGAGTGGTGGCTATTTTTGGCCGAGGCGGTTAAACTGACTTACAAAACTTATTGGGATGATCTATCCTATTTATTCAGAGGATTTTAATGTAAAATGGTTCGACCTGTGAGGTTCCTAGCTGGACAGTGGGCTATGTTTGGCCAGAAAACTCTTTCTGTAATCTTTAGATGAATAATCAGTGATGGGCATGTTATTTTTTCTACAGGATTCTTGTGTGGATGTATTGGTGGCATTTTTTCTCTGTTAAAGTATTTTCCTATCCTCTTTCCACTTTTTTTTCAATTCTTATTGTCAGAAGTAAGTACACAGAGCAGAATTTATTGGCAAATACTTTGCATCTGGCCTTTTGATCATCTTTATGTTATTCATCTAAAAAGCTCAGTTAAGGAATTCTTAGTTGCTCCTTTGCCTGGCTTTTTCCTCCCCTATTTCTTCCTCAAATCGACATCATCAAAACTTATTTCGATCCAATATTTCCACTACCTTTCCATGTGTAAGAGCTTTGTCCAGATCTGAGAATGAAACACATGTTAAAGTGCAGACCCCATTTGCCCAATGGCCCTCCTTGATGTCCCAAAACAACCATTTAAAAACCCCAACCCCACACTTGCATAACTAGCCTAATTATCTTCAAACAAAGCTATATCAGACAGAGAGATCCCTCTCTGAGTCTTGGAGGGCCAGATCCAAGACTCGAAGCGGTTTTGATGTTGCCTCTGTGAATTCCTCACATCCTTGGGCAAATTACAGAGTGCTAACAATTTGCATGATAAATTCAGAAGGTCGGTAAATTGTAAAATGAACAGTTCTTCCTTGACTCATGAAACGATAAATCTATGGACTAAAGATAATCCACAAAATATCAATCTGGGAATGGGATGCTCCGAGCAAGAACGGTCTACTTTTATAAAATGTTTAGAGAATTCAAGGATGTCTTTGCTTGGATATATGATGATTTAAAAACTTTTGACCCTAATATAATACAACATATCATCCCCATGAAACCCCAGACTCAACCTTTTCAGCAGAAGTTGAGAAAGATGCACCATAAGTTGGAACCAACTGTTAAGAACGAACTAAATAAATTATTGAATGTGAATATAATCTTCCTAGTGAGACACACACAATGGGTGTCTAATCTAGTTCATGTAAGGAAGAAAAGTGGCAAAATTCAACTATGTGTCAATTTTCATAACTTGAACCGAGCATCTGACAAAGACAATTATCATGTTCCTCCAATGGAACAAATTCTTCAGCAGGTATTTGGTTCCAAAAGACTATCACTACTAGACAGTTTTTCGAAATATAACCAGGTCCTTATGTCTCCACCAAACCAGTTAAAAACCACCTTTTGTACCCCATGGGACACTTACGCCTATAAGAAGATGTCTTTTGGGCTTACAAATGTCGGGGCCACTTTCCAAAGAGCGATGGATATTGCTTTTCGTGGTCTCATAAATCAATATGTAGTGGTCTATCTTGATGATGTTACTATTTTCTCCAAAAACAAGAAACATCACTTGTCTCACCTTAGCTCTGTCCTAGAATGATGTCGTAAGTATGGCATATATCTCAAGCCTAAGAAGTCAATATTTGTAGTGGAACAAGGAAAACTTCTCAGATTCATAGTATCCAGTGACGGGATGATCATCGATTCCAAAAGAACTCAAGCCACTGCCGAACTTTTTCCCCCCTCCTCCAAAAAATCTATGCATTCCTTTTTAGGCCAAATTAATTTTGTCAGAAGGTTTGTCCCAAGTTTCTCAGAAATGGTAAGGACATTGCAAAAATTAATTAAAAAGGATGTTCATTATTGTTGGGGACAACAGTAAAATCAAGCCTTTGACTCCATCAACAAAGACATAGTGGAAGCCCCTTCCTTGATGAGTCTTGATTTCTCACAATATTTCACTCTTTACACATTTGCCTCTGACCGATCTCATGCTGTTGTGTTGACCCAAAAGAATGTTGAAAGCAATTAAATCCCCATTGCCTTCATGATCTCAGCCTTCAAAGGAGTAGATCTTAACTACTCGGCTGTAGATCAACATGCTTATGTAGTTTTCAAAGCAGTGAAACATTTTCAATCATATTTGCTTAAATCCAGAACTAAAGTCATTGTGCCTTATCCTATTGTTAGAAACTTTTTAGTACAAAAAGAATTGGGTGAAAAACGGGCAAACTGGATGACATCGTTACAAGAGTATGACCTCAAAATAACCCCTGCACAAATTGTCATAGGTCAAGGCCTATGCAAACTAGTGGTTGATTCAATTGAAGAATGGCAAAGTCAAATTAATGTCTTAACTGTAAATCAACATAGTGAAAATCAGATCTGTTGTACACAAGTGTTTGATAATTCTTGGTTTGATGATATTAAGTTTTATTTAACACACAATTCTACTCCTCGCCATCTCGATCCAAAAAAGAGAAGAGCATTAAGACTAAAATCTACACCTTTCCAGTTGGTAAATGACGTATTATTCCATAAGAATTTTGATAATGTTCTCATGTGTTGTTTGGAAAGAGATGAAGCAGAGAAAGTATTATCTGAACTACATGCAAGTGTAGCTGGTGATCACTTCGGTGGATACACCACTGCTACAAGGTATTAAGAGCTAGGTACTATTGGCCCACGTTGTTCAAATATGCCCATGCGTTATGTCGTAAATGCATAATCTGTCAAAAGGTTGTTGGACGAGTAAAAAAGGCAGCATTTCCTTTGCAGCCTATTTTGGTAGATTCACCTTTTCAGCAGTGGGGTCTCGAAATCATTGGGCCAATTAACCCCACTTCTTCACAGCAGCATAAATACATCTTTACAGCAACGGATTATTTTACCAGATGGTCTGAGGCTGGACCGCTGAAAGTGGTAAACACTAATCAGGTGATATCTTTCCTTGACACAAATATCATTACTAGATTCGGCATTCCTAAATGTTTGGTTTTCGATAATGCTTATTACTTTTTGTCCCTCGATATGAGTGATTTTTCTTTGGAGAAGGGGATCAAACTTAAGTATTTTGCTAGCTATTACCCCCAAGGAAACAACCTAGCAGAATCAACGAATAAAAATTTGATCAAGATCATCAAGAGGACAGATTCTGAAAACCACAAGAAATGGCACAACGCGCTTTTTAATGCACTATGGGTTGATAGGGAAACTCTGAAAACCTCTATTTGTAATTCCCTTTTATTTCTCATCTATGGAAGAGAAGTGTTTCTCCCTCCTCATGTTCTGCTTCCCTCTCTACAGTTATCGTAGAAAGTTCAGGAAGAGGACTGCCCTACTCTTGAAAGTCGAATTAATGCCTTGTTGAAACTATAAGAAGTAAGAGCACATGCCAGGGAGAGACTAGATCAGCATCAGTAGATTGTGAAAGGATGGTTTGATTCTAACTCTGCTTCGGATAGAAACTTCGAGTTAGGGGATTTGGTTCTCAAGTGGGATAAACCTCACGAAGGAAAAGGGGAACACACCAAGTTCCAGAACCTATGGTTGGGGCCTTTCGTAATCGCTGAAAAACTAGGTCCCAACTCCTTCCGCCTAAAGAGTTTGGAGGGATAGCTAGACACCTTCCTAGTGAATGGCCAAGCTCTCAAGAGGTATTTTTCTTGATAAATTTTAGACCCACCTTTGTACATAATTTTTTTGTTTTCATTTTGTTTTCTGGTTTTTGGTTCTTTTCATTTTGTTTGTTTTCGTTTATCTATGGATAAGGTTATGTCTGTGTCACCTTTTAGTTCGTGAAGGAAACTAGAATGCCTCATGATGGAGCAACAGTTAAGGTCATTCATAACATCAATGTTGTAACTTGTTCAAATATAGATTAGCTAAAGAAACTTTCTGTTCAGGATAGGTTTCCCGATTTCACTTTATAATTATGAGCAGACACAACCATCATCAAAGCTCTTTACGATGTCCCTGCTTTTAAAGAAAGAAACTCAAGTATGTCTTCATGTCCTCAAAGAATTAGTTTCATCAGAAAACTAATTTCAGATCATAATGAAGGTTGTCAAGCAAAAAAAATAAAGGTTGGAAAATGTCCAGTGTTCTGAAAACTGAAATTTTCAGCATCACCCCGCTCTTCTGAATATCATTAAATTTATGTCAGACTCTGAATAATTTTTCGAGAGTTGTGGGAAGTGTTTGTAAACTCATCAAGATACTGAATAGGTCTGTTGGTAGCGGGTAAATTCATGCATGATTCCAAGGCAACTTCGTCGGGGTACTGAACAGGCCCACTGGCAGCGAAGCAATGTCGGGTTCAAGAAAACTATCAGGAATAAGTTTTGATACTAATCATAAATACCCTTCATTTGTACTGAAAATTATTGTACAGGGTAGAGGCGACAGAGTGGGGTAATTGACATCCCTGTCAAGGCTATAGACGCCTGCTGGCATCAATTTCCATGTCAACAGTATCGGAGCCATTGCCTTAAATATCGTTGCTCTTGTAATTAAAATTTGTCACCAGATTTCATTTGAACAGGAATATATCTGAAGTTGGATTGTGTAATGATTGTTGAAATTTGATTGAGATGTTTGACGTCCTTCACTAGTTCTTTAATTTGTAACCATTCTAAGCAGTCCTAACATGAACTCATCGGTGATGCAGAGATAATTGCTTCTCCCAGTAAGTCGCCATTGTTGGCATCCCTACATATTTTTTTCTTTTTAAAGTGACAAATGACAATTCCTATAGTTGCATATGCCTCATCCTATAAATATTGTTACTTGAAGGTGACTATTCGGTTGTAAAAAGGGTGTTTTGATTGTTCCTACTTATTTTTATCTTGCGTTTCCGTGCTTCATTCATGACTGAAAGCATGAATGAATCATTAAAACTTTAAATTGTATTGCAATTTTATCTAAGGATTGGTCCTTAAAAGGGTCAATGTGATTACACCTCTTTTAATAAATGTTGCTTTGCTTTGAGCTTATCATATATAAATGAAACACTTACTTTGAGTTGTTCTTGGATTGTAATCTTATATTTTGGATCCTTTGTATACCAAGATTCGATTCACATATGGACTATAGGCTTGTTCATTTAAATTTATTGGTAAATCAACTTTGATTTTAAACTTTTGATTTACATTTGGATTGTAAAAACGCATCATCTCCTAACCTTTGCAAATCAAGGATACCCATTGCATGTCATGGGAATTAAACACACTACGATCGTACCCTATACCTCATTTTTAGCTGGCAATTTGAAGTGACAGGCCTCTCATGACAGATCAAGGTCTAGTGTTATGCTTTGTTTCCAAAACGTTCATCACCAGAACTGCCCAAATTTCGTGTGTAAAACCCTTATGCTCACATTATGATCATGTTGGTGTGAGTTTTACTCCTTTGTTTTTGGCTCAGACTTTCCTCTGTTGTTGCTACCTCTTAAGCCCACAGTGAGTTAGGGTCACTCCTGTTACCATTTGTTCAAACCCTTATGGCCCCTATCGTCTGATTTGAGCCAAATGGCTCCCAAACTTTGTTTTTGTATGATGATGGGATATGATTATTGAGCCAGGGTTATAGCCAGGGTTGGGATATGTTTATTGAGAAATTTCAAGGTTATAACTTGCGAGTAGCCAAAGAATTTGTTAGATTTTTATCTTGGGAGGTACTCCGCATGTTAGATTTTTATCTTGGAAAAGGCAAGATCTAATCTTGGCCTTTGGATCTAGGGTTGAGGAAGGTGAAAAGACACTTTTGGGGGGGAAATGTCATTTTCATATTATAAAAGAATGCATTGGGTAGTGTGCAAGACATGTTGAATGTCGAGAGAGGACATCGGGAGGAGAGTTAGAGATATTTTCTGAGTATGCTTGAGAGAGGAAAGTGAGCAGCAAAGAGGGCACATTTTTCGAGGAAAGTGGGCACGATTCTCGAGAAAAAAATTATGTAAATTTTTGGCCGAAATATTTTTCTGTTGTGGGAGGTTGTACTATATGGATCCATATAGTCTGTACATTTTGTACGATTTCATACAGTGCGTACAGTCGTAAGGATTTGGCACAAAAATCGAGGCAATTTTTGGCATGGTTTTCAAGGCGGTTTTCAGATTTTCGGTGGTTGTTTTTCGGTCGTACGAAACAGTTTGTACAGTGGACTGTGGGCAAAGAAAACAAGGTACAAAAGAGGTGGGACAGCGGTACGGTTTTGGCATGAAAAACGAGGCAGATTTCTGTGGGACAAATTTGGTGTTGTGAGGTATTTTCCATGGCTGGAAATGTTGTTTTGTTTCTGATATGTACTTTTCTGAAGCTGAATAATAAATCTCTCTCTCTCTTGTTGGGTTTCCCCACATTGGGGTTTTCCCTGGCATTTGCCTAAATTTATGTGTGTTATGGGTTGTTGTCCACTATGTATTTCCGCTGCATATTTTGCTTAGCAATGTGTATTTCTTCTTATGGAAATTTATGAATGTGGGTTTTATGCATTTCTGAAATTTATGAAGACAGTTATCTCTAGGTTGCTAAGTGTTTGACAAAATATTAGCTTGTTGATTTTTGTCAATAAAAATCTACATGGTATCAGAGCTTGGGCTCTGAGTGACGGTGGGCAGTTTGATATTTGGGCAAAAGGGTGTGATTTTTTTCCTTGAGTTGTGACAGGGAATATGGTTGCAAGCATTAGATATGAGGATCGGTTGGATGGAATTTCCAACTACTTGCAGTGGAAGGTTCGTTTGTCAATCGTTCTCAAGGAAAACAAGATCTATAGCTATGTCAGCTCTATTGTAGCAGCTCTCGTAGCAGATCCTATTGCTTTGGACTTGCATGAGGCCAAGGAAGCCAGAGCTTAGAGGATTATTCTGGATGGGGTGAAGGATCACCTTATCCCACACTTGGATGAGAAAAAGACTACCAAGGAGATGTGGGATGCACTTAAGAACTTGTACAAGGTGAAGAACGAGAATCGGAAGATGGCCTTGAGGGCTAAGTTGCATGATACCAAGATGGGTAAGGAGGAGAGTGTCTCTTCTTATCTTACCCGGGTGGCTCAAGTTAAAGATGAGCTGGAAGTTGTTGGAGAGGTCATTTCGGATTTTGAGTTGGTGAGGATAGCCTTAAATGGCTTCAGCAAAGATTGGGAAGTCTTCGTGAAGTGCATGGTGAGTCGTGAGCATCTACCAGATTGGAGCAGACTGTGGGATGATTTCACTTAGGAGGAGATCCAAGAAAGATCTTAGAGCAGTGATCAGAAGACAGACAGAGATGATGAGAATGTTTCTCTTGTGGCAAAGAGCAAGAAGAAAGGAAGTTCCAGAAGGGACTTGAGTAAAGTCAGATGCTATTGTTGTAACCAATTGGGGCACCTTGCCTCTCATTTTCCTGAGAGGAAGAAGAAGTAGAAGGAGTCAGAGGGGCCTGAGACAGCTACTACAGCAGCCATAGAGGACTTTGCTTCAAAGTTTTATAGGTAATTTTCTTTGGTTACCCTAGTTTCCATTGTTGAGAGCGGAGGATTCGAAGGTGATGTCAGATGGATTATGGATAGCAGAGCCTCTAACCACATGATGGGAATCTAGCAAGTATTACCAAACTTCACAGAGATTGGTCCTGGACGACAGGTGGTAAATGAAGATGGTATGGCGAGAGTTGTATGTGGAGTTGGGAATGTCATATTCCAATTCGAGTTTGGGGGACTCTTGGAGATTGATGGAGTTCTCTTTGTTCCAGGGTTGAGTGTTAACTTGATCTTGGTCTCATCCTTGCAGGATGTAGGATATTGTGTATTGTTCAAGAGGGAACATGTCTTTATCTACAGAGAGGGAGTGGACCCAGTAGAGCTGCAGTTGATCGGTAACCGGGTGGATAGGTTGTATATGTTGAGAGGACAGCCTATGATGTATGATTCAGCGTCGGATGAGGAGCGTGAGGAGGCTCCTGAGACTGTGGTGGCACCAAGGTATCAGTATTTCATTCCAAGAGAAGAGAGCGAGTCTCTTCTGAGCACTGGCAGAAGGCTCAGCCAGGTTGATCAAACCGATGCTCAAGATGAAGTGAGCTCAGGATTCCGAGAGGTTGCCAAGAGAAGATCCTCTAGTTCGAGCTATGTGCAGGTGTTGGGGATGGCTCCAGGTTTAGAGGGAGCTCCTACAGAGCACAGTGTGATGGGACGAGATGATGGAGATGGCAGCGAGTACATCCCTTGCTAAGAGGGAGTGTTAGCTTTTTAGCTCGGGAGGTACTTTGCATGTTTTGTCTTGTATGCGGATGTTACCTTAATGTTTACACTACCAGGCACTTAACTTTGTAATAGTTTTTATTAAGTTGTTTAAGTGGTTCTTTTATTAAAGTGACTTTTTAATAAAGTGTATCTTCTATTTTTAAAGTGACTTTATTTTCATAAAGAACTTATGTAATAAAGTGAAATTCACTTAAATTTTAAATGAGACATTTTGGAGGGAATGAATCATGACCCTTGATCTTGGAAAAGGCAAGATCTAATCTTGGCCTTTGGATCTAGGGTTGAGGAAGGTGAAAAGACACTTTTGGGGGGAAAATGTCATTTTCAGATTATAAAAGAATGCATTGGGTAGTGTGCAAGACATGTCGAATGTCGAGAGAGGAAATCGAGAGGAGAGTTAGAGAGATTTTCTAAGTATTCTTGAGAGAGGAAAGTGAGCAGAAAAAAGGGCACATTTTTCGAGGAAAGTGGGCACGATTCTCAAGAAAAAAATCTGTCAATTTTTGGCTGAAATATTTTTCTACTGTGGGAGGCCGTACTGTACGGATCCGTACAGTCTGTACAGCCGTACGGATTTGGCACAGAAATTGAGGCAATTTTTGGCATGATTTTCGAGGCAATTTTTCAGATTTTCGATGGCTTTTTTTGGGTCGTACGGAATAGTGTGTACAGTGGACTATGGGCACAGAAAATGAGGTCTAGAAGAGGCAGGACAACGATATAGTTTTGGCATGGAAAATGAGGTAGATTTCTGCGGGACAGATTTGGTGCTGTGAGGTATTTTCCTTGGCTGGAAATGTTGTTTTGTTGTTGATATGTACTTTCCTGAAGCTGAATAATAAATATCTCTCTCTCTCATTGGATTTTCCCTGGCATTTGCCTAAATTTCTATGTGTTATGGGTTGTTGTCCACTATGTATTTCCGATGCATATTTTGCTTAGCAATGTGTATTTCTGCTTATGGAAATTTTTGAATGTGGGTTTTATGCATTTCTAAAATTTATGAAGACAGTTATCTCTAGATTACTAAGTGTTTGAAAAAATATTAGCTTGTTGATTTTTTTCATTAAAAATCTACAGAATTTTCCCTTACATTTGATGGATGCGGAGCCAAGGTGGGTGATATGCAGTTGGAGATCACCGAAGAATTTCTGATTGAAGCAACAGGTCTTCCTCTCACTGGTCAAAGGTGGTTTAAAAATTCAAAGTTGGATGAAATACCCTGGAGTCTATTCTTCACCTCCCGAAAAATTCGATGTTGTGACAAAGGTATTCTGATCTCCTTACTCAAGGTTAGATGGCATGGTTTTTTGGTAGTTTTAAGATAATTTGTCACCTATGAAGGTTGTTTTGGTGTTGCTTTACCACATACGATTGCTCATGCATTTTACTGTCTTTCATTTAAACATGTCGTTTTACCTACTAAGAATTTTGTATAAAATGTCAAAGAGAAATAAAAGGCAGAACTTGGATTCCAACTTATTTCACCATGGTTTGATTAAGTTAGTGTTAGTTCATCATTTGAAAGAACTTGGTGACGATTGGGATGGTTTCATAACTCGTAATGTCTTTGTTACAGTAAATCCTGTAGAGACCCCTATGGTGGATATACCCATGATAGAGAAACCTCTCGAGTTCTCAAGTGTCAGGCCAGACTTCTTGTATGAAAACCCTCCTGAAAGGGCATTGCCCGATCAGCCTTTGTGTGAGCAACAGGATGCTAGTTCTAGGGTTATTAAAACTCCTGAGTGTGAGAAAATTGTTTTCCCTAATCCCACTGTAAAAACCAAAAACAAACACCCACACAAATAGCCAAAGAAAAATCAAGAAATAGGGTTTCGTAATAAGAGGCATGGCCAACTCATTTCAATGAGTCTGCGAAATAAATCCAAAGCTCATGTGATTTCGATCGATTCGATCGAGATCCATGACGATTCTAACTCCGAGATCGAGAGGTTTCTCGCATAAGAAGATACGAATTGTTCCCAACCAGATCAACCATTTGATTATGTGGATAATCTCCCACTGTGTTTGAAAGACAACAAGGAATTTACTGGTATCAAAATCGGTCAAAGGCCGACAGTGGGTAGCAGTGATGTTTTACCACACAATTACACACTTCCTCAATTGATTGCCCATGCTACACATTGTGAAGTTTGTTTACATTGGATAGGTCACTACTACACAGACATCCCTATCCTTCAAGAAAGGATCAAAGCTCTCATGGCTCAAAACGACTCATTGGAAAATGAAAACCATGAGCTCAAGACCAATGCACAAAGACAAGTAAAACGTTTGAAGAGGATAGGCAATATCATAATAAAAAAATGCTGACAATGTCAAAGTTGTGATCAATTCTAAGATTTTGTGATCCAAATTTTGTTATCAGTTGGATGGTAAGATTGGTTTTCATCAAAATTATGCTTTTTGTTATTTTTCTAATCAATCTAGATTAATTTGGATTTCTATTACTAATAATAAGACTGGCTACAGAATCGAGAGATTTTGTAGCCAAGTTAATTTCTCATATTAAATTTAGTAATGGATAGTTAATAAAATATTTGATTTCTTCATTTCATTTTTTGGGGGATAGAATGTAATTGATGTTGGGATGGAGCATGCTGGACTTGGTCGATTAGCTATTTTCCTTTGCTTATTTTGTAAATAGGAGGAAATTCTCATAAATACTGAAATTCATTTATGTCTTGTTGTTACCCATGATTTTGGTCATCATGATGGTGTATTAATGATGGTGTACTCGGGCTCTTCATAAGACCTTTCTCCTGAGAAACGTTACTTTCATCTCTTCCCAGAAAACCCATTTTTGAAGAAGGTTCGCAGGTTGCTAATATATTAGGGTGCGAGAATGACCCATTCTCGCGGGTTGCCTTAAGCCAGGATGCGAACTTCTCGCACTGTGTTGAATAGCCAGGGTGCAAACTCTTCCTAAAGAATGGAAAAAGATGAATTCTCGATGTTTCTAGAAGGGAATCTTCTAGAAGAATGGGTTGGCATTCGAATGGTTATCCTTGTACTAGATTCCCTGATATTGTGGGATCATTCTTATATAAGTAACTATCTCATTCTCTCCTATATATTGAGGGAATTCTCATGGAAAAGGTTAAGCAAGATTCATTGGAGAATTGGTGAAAGAATTGTGTGAAGGACTTAGCTTGAACAGTAGCTTGGAGACTCTAGCAAGTCTATCAAGA
>ML809666.1:80702-92227 GCA_009831015.1 Picea engelmannii | reverse complement strand
CGAACACTTTCTAAAGAAGGGAAAAAGATGAATTCTCGAAGCTTCTAGAAGGGAATCTTCTAGAAGGATGAGATGGCATTCGAATGGTTATCTAAGTACTGGATTTCCTGATATTTTGGGATCATTCTTATCCAAGTAACTAAAACATTCTCTCCTATATATTGAGTGAATTCTCATGGAAAAGGTTAAGAGGCATGAGAAGAAAACAAGCAAGAGATTTATTGGAGAATTAGTGAAAGATTGTGTGAAGGATTGAAGCTACAGCAACTAGAGAACTCCCGCAAGGTCATCAAAGGTGGTTGATCTTCTTCATGCAAGTGAGCAAGTGTGTGTGTCAGAGCTAAGGGTCATTGAAAGGAAGTTTGCAACATAAAGGCTCAGGTTGTAATCTTTACTTTCCATCAATATGATACAGTAATGTGTCCCTTTCCCATAAAGTTAGTTCTACTTTATTGTATAACTCCTTGATCATATACATAGATTGACTGTTGAATAGATTGTGCTTTCTTCACTTCGGTTGGTTTGTATTGTTTTGATCTTAACTGTACGAGAGCACTGGAGCAAAGCAGGAGCAACAAAGATCAAAGGAAGCAATTGTAAGGTATGTTCTTTAATCAAACCTCCTAATATATTCAATAGTTAAAATCTAGGGAAAGAGTATCATGTTGTCTTGCTTTGTTCTAGATCTAGGTGGATCTAGGGAGATCGGTTTGTGTCCGCACTTACGGATTTATCCAATAACAAAATTGGCGACTCCACTGGGGAGCAATCCCATTTTCTTTGTGGATTTTTGTGTTTTTCTATGGCCATTTGCTCTGGTTTCATTTTTCTCCTGTCCTATCAGTCTCTGAGTCTTCAGGATACCCTAATAGACCTTCTGAGTCCAAAAGATTTTTTGAATTTTACTTCATTTTTCAATTTTTTGATATGTTCAGGACTTCTCACACTGCACTTCATTGCAGCCTGCGAGAACTGCTAAGGTTTGCACTCTGCTTATAAGGTTCAGTGCGAGGTTCTCGCACCTTGCTAAAAGGTCACCTGCGAGAATCATATATTCTTGCATTGTGTAATACTGCTTACCTGCGAACACATTTTTTCAAAATTTTGAAATTAAGTTTTGGTTTTTCTAACTTCTTAGATCAGTTGAATTACCTCTTATGGGTTTCTTGGACCTCTGATTGATGTATTTCTTGCTTTAGTTTGCATGCGTGAACAGTTTTAGGGTTTCAAGGTTTTTCTTGTCCTTTATGTCTTGACTTTCATTTCTTGACTCTTCTTGGCAAAACCATTCTCTCTGATTTCATATTCTGAGTGTGTTTGATTGGTTGAGAACCAGTGATTGATTGAAGGTTGAGTACTTGGTTTTTCTCATTTGCTTATTGGTTTGAAAGAACATTTTTGTTTGCTTTGAGAAGACTATTTGGTTTGCTCTTTATTTTTTTTGCTTTCATTGAAAGAGTTGATTGGGTTGATATTGCTTGATTCTTTATGATTTGATTTTATTCTCTCTCATTGGTATAGTGAGAGTTCTTTTTGAAAAGTGAACACAAAGTTTTCTTTAATCAAATTATTTTTGTCAGTTACAAAACATTGAAAATCAAATTTTAGAGATTGTTGAAATATTGAAAAAGAGACACATAGAGAATAGTCATTTAATAAGTGATTGTTTTCTTTGACATTTGAAAAGAAATTGTGCATTGTAGTTCCGGGTTGATTTGGAAAATTTTCTCTCTCTCCCATACATAGGATTCATTGAACGAAAAGTGATACATTTCATTCACGACCTTGCATTATTGGGTCAGAGTCATACAACATAAGTTTAACTTTCGTTACCTTTGAGTAAACAACAGCTCTTAAAAACATTGCGTAATCTTAAAATTTATCTAGTAACTCCTTTTTAGGGCTCTTTTACACCAACATTTAGCTAGGCTAGTGCTTTGGAGTAGGAAGAGAGATACACTCTCCAAAAGCTCAAAACACACAATAGCATCTTGAGTTAGGGAGTGCTAAATTCCATTTGCAACATATTGTCCTGGGAAGCCCTTCTAACACAAGGGTCAAGCACTAGGTTGCATCGGTGTTGGCAGAGTTACTCACCCTGCTTTGTTGACATCAGTGTAGAGATTGCACGTATTACGGGGGTCACTCAGAGGTATACCCACAATGATGAGTGGAAGCCTTTGAGTTGATTTCGGGCTAGATACCCTGCCCTTGCATGTGGATCGAACTATCGACTGTTCCCCCAGGATTTACTGTTGTTTGTGGTGACCTTAGTGGCCTATCTCTCTAGGTTCTTACCCAAGGTGACTGTGGAGGGGAAAGTCTTCACAGTACCTGGAATTGACGTTGACCAAACTCACTCGGGCTCCTTAGAGGGTATACCCACGATTATGTGTGTGAGCTTGCACCAGGGTGTAAGTCCGTTAAGCAGCTCGTCAGCGTAACTTTTCCATCCTAGCCCCACCCCTTCTCGTCTCATTGTTGCGACGTTGGATTTCATCACCAACTAGTGGCTTCGAAATTAGAAGGTCTTCTTTGCCTGGTGATTGCTTCCTAGATTTTGTTTACTAGTGTGTGTTGTTTGTTTCTCGAAGTTGACCATAAGAATTTCTTCGTGGAGCTTGTCACTCGTTTACAATTGCTCCCCTGCGTCATTCACGTAGAATGCAAGGTTTATCTCCAGAACATCTGGACGATTCTCAACCCTTACCTACCAGTACACCTGCGAGCTCTCCTCACCAGAGTGAAGTCTCAGTTGTTACACCACCACACGTGGAAACAAGTGAAGTTCCAGTTGTCACCACACCACAAGTGGAATCAACTGAATCTCTATAACCTTTTCGAATTACCAATACTAGAGAGGACTATCGCATTCATCGTGGTGAACGACCTTTTGTGCGATTAAATTCTTCTGAAGAAGTAGTTGTTACATCTTTTGAATCAGCCGTTGGGCCTTTTCCCGGGGAAGAAGGCCAAGATCCTTTTTGGT
Organism: Picea engelmannii; assembly: GCA_009831015.1. Lineage (NCBI taxonomy): Eukaryota > Viridiplantae > Streptophyta > Pinopsida > Pinales > Pinaceae > Picea > Picea engelmannii. The sequence continues at coordinate 89,238 of ML809666.1, read as the reverse complement.
TAGGTAATTTCCGAAGGGTCCTTTTTGGTACTGAGTCACCTATAGTCTATGAAATCAACCCTCCGGTGTTTTCTGAGACAGAGACTATACCGGTGCCTACCACTTATCACTTTGTTCTCCCTGACGAGATGGCCCATCTCACGAATACTACGAGTGTCCCAACCAAGATTACTGCAGCTAGTCTTGCTCCTATCAATACCCAGGGAATGCCTGATGTCATTCTGACACTACCACCAGGATACCATGCGTTTAATGCTTTGTTGAATGCTTTTGTTCCAACACCTCCGCAAACCCCATCTGGTACTCTTGGGGGTCCTTCTGGGCATCCTATTCCTGGTTTTATTCTGACGCTCCCTCAATTTCCTCCTGGCAATCCTAATCCCAGTGGCATTATACCATCCATTACACCTAACTTGCAGATTCCCATTGGTGGACAAGGTGGTACGATTCCATTTCCTCTTACCGGACATAATCCACTTACTACACAACCTACGATTGGCACACAACTTTCGGTTGGAACTCCACCGACGATAGGGGGACCAACCCCACCTTTTGGACAAAATATACCTGCAGCTTTGGCCCAGTATTGGAATCAGATGCTACAAAATCTTCCTCAAGAAGCTGGGGGGCAACAACCTGTCCCTAGTATAGGCCAACCATATCCAGGTGTACCCAATCCTATTTGGGGTCAAGGTCAAAATGTTCAAACTCAGGTCCCTACTCAAACTCAAGGTTACAATCTGTGGAACTACTATCCTCTCCAACCACTACCGAATCAGCCGAGATCTTCTCTCTATGGGTAGACTGTTTAGGGTCCTACTGGTTTGCCGACGGGCCTTCCACCCCAAAATCACCAGTAACCACAGGTGAATCGACAGTTACCTTTTCTTGCTACTTTGGATTTGCCAGATTTGTCTAGGATTCTAAATGATCCTATTCGTCACTCTCCCCAATGGCCTGCTATTCCAGCTAAACTTCCATCAGACATTCCTAAATTCGATGGAAAAGTGGGAGAGGACCCGAACAATCACGTTATGACTTTTCACCTATGGTGTTCATCCAACTCATTGATGGATGACTCTATTCGTCTATGTCTTTTTCAACGAACCCTTACCGGTTCTGCTGCGAAGTGGTATATTGAATTGCCACGATGTTTCTTCTCGGATTTCAACACCCTAGCTATGGCTTTCCTTACACATTACCAGTTACCGATCTGTTATGATACTGGGAATGAGATTTTGAATTATTTCAAACAGACTAAAGGCACTCATATATCGGATCATATCCATGAGTGGCGAAGGAGACGACGTCTCATCAAACTTGAACTCCCTGATCAGTTACTAGCCGAATGGTTTACAAAATCTTTTGTGAACGAAATTGGTAAGGACATTGCCATGGGTGGCGTTGTCACTAAGGAGTAGGCTATAAGTCGTGCTCAATATCTTGATCTCGTTTATTCGTAAACGGGAACACTTTATGATTTATTACCTGAGTTACCTTGTCCTGGTACTTCCAGCACTTCAACTACTCCAACTGCCTCACATGCAGCTGATGGTGTGATTGGTACTGCCCAAACCCAATCACATTATGTTTCAAGAACCAATCCTAAGTCTACTTCTTCTAATGTACAAAATGCTCCGTCTCCTTCCACTCCTGCTGGTAAAACTTCTGAGGTGAACGTCGTTCAATCTACCCTGACCGGTAAAAATAAATCTAAAAAAGGGAGAGGCAAGAATAAGGAGGGAAAAAATAATAATCAAGCAGAGCAGCCTAAAAATACCCATGTTGAAGATCGGGATAAGCACAAACCCCGCTACCCTTGCCTTATCTGTGGTGATGATCACTACACAAAGGATTGTCTGAGATGTGCCGAGGTTACCAAGTTCCTTCAAGGGACCTCAAAGCCAACTACGTCAGTCGTCTTGTCCCAACCCTTCCCGTCTCAACAACAGGCTCAGTTGGTCATTCATGACCAACCATCTACTTCTACCACATCATATGTTTTGATGTGTACCGGTGATTCTAAGCCAAACAACGTTGCACTCACGACTAGAGCCAAAGATTATACTCCATCTAAAGAGAAGGTTGACGATTTACCTCCTACTTTGGTACAACCCTCTCCACCGACTCCACCTGCCAATGGTCCTCTTCATCTCAAACGATTGAGCCCTGATACAGTTCTATGACTACCCCCCAAAGGTTTCGTTAGAAATTTGGCTTTCAATCTTCATGCTCGTGCGACCCAGAACTACAGTATTGTGGAAGATTTGGCCCAGGCACCTTCAGCGATGTCAGCCCTTGAAGTCCTTTAGTCTTGTCCTGCACAACAGAAGGCACTGTTGAAAGCTATAGGTGGAATTGACCCCATAGATATGAATTTGATAGTCTTTGACTTGGATGATCACATTCCATGGTTACCCCCGCAACTCGCATTCTAGATACAAGTTGTTGTCTCTGACAAGAACATTGTCGAACTGTTATTGATGAGGGTGCCTCTACGTGTGTAATGTCTTTTTCTTGTTGGAAAGCCATCGGCTCTCCTCCTTTAAATGAATCAAAAAATACTCTGAAAGCCTTCAATGGCTCTGGTTTTAAGCCTTACGGTGTTCTTCCATCGTTGCATGTTACACTAGCAGGTAAGACCGTCCAAGTTGAAGTGGAAGTCTTCGATGCTCCCCTTGATTATAATCTTCTTCTTGGTTGTAGATGGATTGATTCCATGCGTGCGATTATGACAACACTTTTCCATGTAGTATGTTTTCCTCATCAAGGAAAGGTTGTTACAGTTGACCAACTTGCCTTCTTCAATTCCGATACGCGTACTAGCAACGTGTCGTTTATTGCTAAAACCCTGCCGGGTTATGAGAATATCGGTGTAGGCCTTTTAAAGGACTCCTCGTTAATGGGTAATTTCCCCATTCCTCTGCCCGATGTTCCATGCCCATCAGTTGCTTCTATCAACATGATCTCCACCGTGCCTCATGAACTTTCTGCATCACATGACCCTTGGATTGTCCCTGACCCTGGAGATCATCTTCGTTTCGGCGACGTAATGTCGTTAAGTCCAGTTGAATCCACGTATCAGGCCATTCAATTGGCAACATCTTCTACCCCCTCTCTTGATGAGTTGTCTCTCGATCCTTTCCGTGTTATCTTTCCCACTGACGAGATGATCATGTCCGTCATGGAGGACACCCCTTGGGATGATGGACATCATTGTTCCGTACTCTTTCTAGAACAACACACTCTAGAGAACTACCAACGGATTTCGACTTCGTCGACCGTTGTTGTCATTTCCACAGTTCCTGCGACTTCACATGATGTGTTTACTGAAGGGAACCTCAGTAATATTTCTCCCACGATTCCCATTGACATATCCGTTAAACCTGGGATAGTTGAAAATGTTCATATCGTAGCTTCGTGTTCTCCCGATGAAATTGTCACCTATACATCTCTATTTGTGACATCTTCGCTTGGAGCTACTAAGAGATGCCAGGTATTGACCCTGCAATTTTTGTACATGAGATAAAGACATACCCCGGAGCTAAACCTGTCCGGAAACACCTTCGTCCTGTCCATCCACGTAAAGCCGCAGCTATCAAACTCGAAGTTGAAAAACTTCTAAAAGCCGGTTTTATTTATCCCGTGGCTCTGACAGAATGGGTTTCCAACCCTGTTCCAATTGATAAGAAAGGTGGCAGTATTCATGTATGTGTTGATTATAGGGATATTAACAAAGCCTGTCCAAAAGACAACTTTCCAACCCCTTTTGTCGACCAGATTGTTGATGATTGTGTCGGAAGTGAAATCTTCTCTCTCATGGATGGTTTCTCCAACTCTAATCAAATTAACATCGCTCCTGAGGACCAACACAAAACTGTTTTTATTTGTCCTTGGGGTACTTTTGCCTATAGGAAAATCCCCTTCGGTATTAAGAATACTGGCGCGACATTTCAACGTGCTATGTCTTATGCTTTTCATGATATAAAGCATATCATTCAACCCTATTTGGACGATTTACCTGCTCATTCTTTGCGCCGAGTCGATCACCCCACTCATCTCCGAGCCATTTTCATTCATTGTCTATTCTATCGTATTCGTTTAAATCCTCGTAAATGCATTTTTTGCGTAGAATCCAGTCGTCTTCTAGGTTTCATCGTTTCACGTTAGGGGATCAGGGTGGATCCTCTTAAGGTTGAAGCGATTCTTAATCTCCCTCCTCCTTCTACACTGCGTCAGTTGCAAAGTTTGCAGGGGAAAGCAAACTTTCTTCGTCATTTCATCCCTAATTACGCTGAAATTAATCATGGTTTTACTCGACTGTTAAAGAAAGATGCAGAATTTGTTTGCGATACCATTGCCAACAATGATTTTGAAGCTTTGAAGTTGTCCCTCATGCGAGCTCCGCTTCTCTTTCCTCCTGATTATAGTCTTGACTATTTTCTTTATCTTGTTGCCTTGGAGTATACTATTGGCATGGTTTTAGTCCAAGAGGATGATAAGGGCGATGAGAATGTTGTTTATTACTTGAGTCAAAGTATCACATCAACTGAAATCAAGTATCAACATGTTGAGAAACTGGCCTTGGCTGTCGTTCAAGCTGTTCAACATTTTCGGCAATATATTCTCTCCAGGAAAACTACAGTGATTTCTCATTGCAAACCTATGCAACACATTTTGACACGTCAATTTCTAGGGGGAAAATACTCCAAATGGATTGTCATACTCTAGGAGTTTGACTTGGAATTCGATCGCGCCACGTCTAAGAAATCCTTAGTTTTTGCTGAGTTGATCTGTGATTTTCCTTACTCTGCCACGGAAAATGTAGCAGTAGATTCATTACCCGATGAATCTCTTTTTCTAATTCGTACTAACGATCTTTGGTATGGGGATATCATTATATATCTCCAAACCCAGACTTTCCGGCCTACTTTGTCTAGCACTAAACAACGTCGCGTCCGTTATCAGGCACGTCAATACATTATCCTTGTGGATACTCTTTACCGTTGAGGAATTGACTCTATTTTTCGACGTTGTCTGACGTTCGACGAAGTCGAGAAAGCTCTGAATGACTACCATTCTGGAGCATGTGGTGGTCATATGTCTGGGTATGCTACTACCCAGAAAATCTTATGTGCAGGTTATTTTTGGCCTTCCTTGTTCCACAACTGCATTATTGTTGTTCAGAAATGCCATGCCTGTCAGACCTACAATCAGAAAATTCGGTCACATCCTGCTCCTCTTCATCCTGTGGTCTCAGTTGGTCCTTTTGCGAAATGGGGCATTGATTTCATGACATGTCACCCTCACTCTGTCGGGGGGCATGGTTACATCATTGTAGTTGTTGATTACTTTACAAAATGGGTCGAGGTGATGCCAACATTCGATAATACTAGAAAGACTGCAGCTTTGTTTCTTTTTAACAATGTCATAGCTCGTTTTGGTGTTCCCCAAGTTATCGTCACTGATCACGGTAGTCATTTTAGGAATTTTATGATGTCTGAACTTACGGAAAAGTTGGGTCTTCGACATGATAACTCAACACCCTATTATCCGCAAGCTAATGGCCAGGTCGAAGCAATCAACAAAGTTCTTATAACTATGCTTCGACGGATGATAGGAATTCATAAAACAAGTTGGCACATGATGTTGTTTCCGGCATTGTGGGCATACTGGACATCTGTTAAATCCTCCACGGGATTTATGCCTTTTCAATTGGTCTATGGTGTGGAAGCCATTCTTCCTATAGAATGTGAGATACCTTCTCTGAAGCTAGTTGTCAAACTCTTACCCAATACTTTTGCTGAAGAAGAACGTCTATTGTATCTGATGCAATTAGACGAAACTCGACGTGACGCCACTCTAGTAATAGAAGCCCAGAAGAAACATGTCAAGGCACAGTATGACAAGCATGTCAAGCCTCACAATTTCTCTTAAGGTGATCTTGTTCTTCTCTATGAACAGGATCGAGATGCGTTAGGAGCTGGGAAATTTGAACCGATGTGGTGAGGTCCTTATATTGTGCTTCGAGTTTTGGAAAAAGGAGCATATGAGCTGGTCGATTAAGATGGTATCCCTTTGAGTGAACCCAGGAATGGGTTGTACTTGAAGAAGTACTATGCATAAATCATTTGTGCATAAGTACTTGTATTTTATGTATCATACTTTGTGTGTGTTACTTTTAGTTTGTTTTTGACGTTATCAGGTCTCTTCCCTTATGTGACGTTGTGTTTGATTTCCAGATGTCGGAGTCTTCGCTACCCTATATTGGCTTCGCTGATGGTGCTAGTTGTAGTACTCGGAACCTAGCTTCCACTGCGTGGGCAATCTATGCCCCAACAAACGAACTTATATCTTTACGAGGTGTATGTATTGGTCATGCAACCAACAACATTGTAGAGTATAGCATCGTTATTGAATTATTGGTTGATGCTATCTCGCTCAGAAATCATCATTTGGTTGTGTGATTGGACTCGCAGCTTATAGTACTACAGCTAAGTAATATCTATTCTATTCGAAGTCCTACTTTGTTACGGGTGTATTTGCGAATTCGCCTCTTGGAACGTTATTTTGATCACATTGAATATCAACATATTCCTAGATGTCTTAATACCTTAACAGATGCATTGGCAAATTATGTATTGGACAGACATTTGAACCATTTATAAATCAAATACATTAAAATTCACACATTATAAAAGTAAACCGGTAGAAACCATCTGTATATATAACGATCAAAAGAGTTTGTTTTTTACAAAAGTTTGTCCGAAGACCAAAATGTCAAAATTTGAAGCTTACAGCTTCTACAAAGTGATGTCATGGATGACGTTCACGGTAACACACAACTACTCTAGCAACCCTATGGAGCAGTCGACCCATAGATGTTGATACCCCTACAGTGTGATGTTGATCGCGTCGTGGAACCTCTTCCAGACTCATATCTGGAATGTCTCTTGTCAGGCCCTCTAAATTCTGTTCCGCCACCTGATAATCTTCGGCATACTGTGGTGCTATTGCTGCTACCTCTCCTCGTCACTGGATAGGAGAGGTGTCAGGAGGTCTATACGGTCCAACGTCTGTGTTATCAACAAACATTTTGTGTTAGTCTTTGGATAAATATATAAAAAACAAAAATATTTGAATATGATAAAAATTCAAAAACATTTAAAAAGAGAAAATGCGTGAACTTCTTACCAAGGTCTCCCCACTGAGCGTCCTCAGGCAGTTCTAAATTTGGATCTCCTCTGAAATCCAACCTAGCATAAGCATAGCCATTGACCATCAGCATCTCGTTTTGGAGCCAGTCAAAGAAAATATCGTCATACTTGACGATTGGTCCTGCCACGTGTCGGGCCATGAGCCGACACCACCTCAACATCGTTGGATCCCTACGACCCGGGAAGTCCCACTCAACCTGTAGTCTAAATATAGGGGACCCTCTCAAGGAAGAGGGACACCAGCAAAGAACCATACCAAAATTGTTTCAATTCACCTCGCCTGCATTTGATTAATTGACTTTTGATACTGCAAAGCACAGCATCCACCCAATTGAATACTCGAGGCTCAGTACACTCGATGGCGTACTGGAAGTAGCTCTGTAATGCCATATGAGGAGCAGAAATCCCAGCCATCCGAGCTATGGTAAAAATGATAGTGCGAAGGGTTAAGTCTTGTACCCCCCAGATAGCAACTTTTCCCTTTTTCCTCTCAGCCTCTGGTACATAGTATTGATTGCAGTATTTACTCATCTTGAGCCCACCACCTCTACTACCGGTCAAACTGACATAATACCCGCGCCTGGACAATCCAGTCAAAAAGTATATGTCCTCAATGTCTATGGACAAAGTATGAGCTCCTACATTGAAAACCTGTTGATCTGGGTCCCACATACAGACCAAGTACTCGAGTAGTCTGACTTGGGCCCTCATGCCCGGGATGCGGAAGTATTTTAAAAGCCCACAATCTCTCAATGCAACTATGGTAGGAGGATGATTCTCAGCATTTTCATTATCCTCCTCATGTTCTCTTTCACGCCACTCAAGCACCATGTTTGTGGCTATTTATCTGCACAAGGAACATAAAAGGAGGATTAATGATTTTATTCATGATTTGGATCTTTTTTCATTGGTTAAATATTTAAAAAAAAATTGGATTCTGCGGTTCTCACAGGTGCCTCATTTGCACAGTGTGAACACCTCACAGGTGGCTCAAGGCTCACCTACGAGAACACATCATTCTCGCAGGCCCCGTATGGGCTGCCTGCGAGAACGCCTATGCGCATGTAGGGTTCAAAAAACAACTTGAAACTAAAAAATTAACCAATGAAATTCAAAATGTAAACCATGAAAATGTCAAGTATGAAGAGATTACCTTAATACATCAAACGGCTCATCGAATGGTCTCCTGTAGCTCCCGAAAATCGACGCCAAATTCGGAGGGTAAAAAGAGGGTTTTGGAGCTTAATAGTGAAAATGTGAAATGATATGGTAAAAATGACTATTTACTCATTTGATTTACTTTTTACTATGTCATTTTG